>RJWK010000903.1:0-66183 GCA_004363435.1 Platanista minor
AAAAAAAAAAAAAAAGTCTCAGAACCCTGTGAGATTACAGCAACTGTCAAAAATTATATATCAATTTTTAGGCTAGAGCCAAGTAGAAGAATAAACCAAAAACCTGGATTCAAGTCTCATCCTGCCCTTTTTGCTGTGAAACCATGGGTAGGCTAATCAATCTCTCTGAGCGCAGCTGCCCCATCTCCACGCTGTACGGCAACAGCTGCTCTGCCCAGTGGTTGTGAGCAGAGGGCCTAGCAAGCCCCAGTTTTCCCAGAGGCAGAGATGCTCTCTGGAGATGCAGGCATCTGCTCTGCTTTCTCTCCTGAAGGAGGATGCCGAGAGCCCAAAGTCTAGGATCACTCCCTCCTCCGGGACCCCAGAAATGACTGGTGAGCATTCCTTCAGAATGGTGGTGTCACAGAGAACAGACTGGTGGTTGCCAGTGGGGAGGGGGTGGGGGAGGGATGGAGTGGGAGGCTGGGGTCAGCAGATGCAAACTGTTACATGTGGGATGGATAAACAACAAGGTCCTGCTGCATAGCACCGAGAACTATATTCAGTATCCTGTGATAAACCATAATGGAAAAGAATATAAAAAAGGAATACATATATGTATCACTGAATCCCTTTGCTGTACAGCAGAAATTAACATAACATTGTAAATCAACTATACTTCAATTAAAAAAAAAAAAAAAGGATAGTGATGTGAGCCTGAGTGGAAAAGGACTAGCTAGAACTTGAATTCTCTCAGCTCTGGCAGGACACTGCCGGCCCTACCTACCGCAGGGAACCAGGGGCACGGGCACAGGACGGCAACACCACATACCAAGGAAGACCAATCAGGGCCAGATGCAGGGGGCGGGGCAGGGGCCCCGCCTCTTCCCACCAAGCCCTGCCGCCAAGGCAGTACTGCGGCGCCTAACACTCGACACAGACACGTTAAACAGATGCCCTTCCAGGTCACCCAACCCGCCTTCATCACAGATCTCGTCTAAACACACCCTGCAATTCATTTCCCTGACTTACTCACTCACGAAGGGACTCTTTCTCTGCTTCCCATACCCCTTATATTTAAAGATGGGACTGTACTATCAGAACCACCTCCCAGAGCTGTTAGAATCTAAATTTGAAAAGGCTGGTGGCCCAGACCAGAGCATATACCAGTGGTTTTATATATGCTACCAAGGCTACCCTCCGCCGAAGCAGAGACTTTTCCATATTGGCTATACAAATACGCAATTAATAACTGCTCTTGGGCATTAATTTTTCAATGCTGGTACCCGAGAAACAGCCAAATGTAGCAGAACTCTGATTCTCCTGCTTTCTACACCGGACACGGCAGGCACCCAAGGAAGGAAAGCGAAGCCGGGGAGAAAAAGGATGGAGGGTGCTCTCTAGCTAAAAAGAAATCCTTAAAAAACTGGGACCATCCCAGGTGAGCACAACCTAACTAGAGAAATCACCCGGCCCTACTGTCAAATGCACCTGACAATTCCATCTCTTCTTCTTCGGCTCGATTTAAATCAGACCCACAGCCCTTTCTGTAAACTGAATACGTACCAAGCAGCAGACAGGCAATTTTTCACAGTTCTCAGTATTGCTCTGTTCTCATAGCTTTCTTAAAAGGAAAATCTAGGGCGGTGGCTTCCCTGGTGGCGCAGTGGTTGAGAGTCCGCCTGCCGATGCAGGGGACGCGGGTTCGTGCCCCGGTCCGGGAGGATCCCACGTGCCGCGGAGAGGCTGGGCCCGTGAGCCGTGGCTGCTGAGCCTGCACGTCCAGAGCCTGTGCTCCCCAACGGGAGAGGCCACAGCAGTGAGAGGCCCACGAACCGCAAAAAAAAAAAAATTTTTTTTGAACAGTAATATATTCACAGGGTTCAAAATCGAAACACTGTAAGAGTATACATTTCCCTGTATAAATAGGGCATCGGTGACATCACAAGAAAAAAATTGTAAGAGGTGATTGATGTTAACTAAACTTATTGTGGAGATCATTTTGCACTATATACATGTATCCAATCATTATGTCATACACCTCAGACTAATACAGTGTTACACTAAGGTCCCCTACATCTGAACCAGTTCTGTTCCCAGAGCACGTTCATTCATTAAGTCCAATTTATTCGTTAAGTCCAACAAAGTTACCCTAGGTACCCAACTAACACAATCGGCTGTATAGTACTGTACTGTAATAGGTTTATAATACTTTTCACACAAATAATACATAAAAAACAAACACAGAAAATAAAGAAAACATTTTTAATCTTAACAGTACAGTACCTTGAAAAGTACAGTAGTTACCAGCTACATCACTGCTGCTTTTACACTTGCTTCCAGACATCCTGGGCTTGAAATAAAGATACTGTACTACTGTACTCTACACAGTCCTGTGCAGTAAAGTACACAGAAGCACACCCACTTGTAGAGGATGCACGCACGTGACCATGTACGCCATAGCACACAGTGTTAAGATGTGAGCTCTGTTTCAGCCACAGTGACTCCCTCTGCTGAGACAGATGCAAAGTACTAGGGGAAAAATAAAAGGCTAGCAACTTCTCCCACTGTTGCTGACAGTGTAACTGGTCCCACTGTTATGAGTCTTCTGCTTGGTGGAAAGAGCAGTGAGATGCAGTGTCGTTTCAGACTCCCATATGCAGGAATCCTCTTGATTAGGGCTTGGATCTTAAAATGACATTCGCGTTTCTCTACCTCGCAGTGGAGTTAGAAACGGAGTGCAGCACAATTCAATGCTCCCTCGTCCTAAAGCTGGGTGTGGGGTCCGAGGCACTGGGGTAAGGGGCCACACTCTGGCGACACGGGGAGCAGAGGGGACAGCCTGAGGGGAACCTGGTCCCGGGGAGAGCCACTGCCACGCGCCCTCTGTCCTCCCGGCCCATTGGCACAGGACGGCTCCACAGACAAACCTGGCAGACAGAAGGGTCACCCTTCGCCTCCCGTGTCTGATCCCAGAGACGTGGGCGGGTCCACCATGCACGGCAAGAGCAATCCTAGACCCGCAACTAGATCCAGCTCCAGCGCCTGAGGCCGAGCGACCTCGAGCAACTTCCTTAACCTCTCACTGCCTCAGCTTCGTTCCAAATGAGAATAATATTCATCTCGCAGAGTTTTGGTGACAACTCAGTAAGGAAAAGTGTGTAAAGAATCCAAATACCCAGTGGGTGATTTTTGAAATGAATGTCGCTGAAAATCAGACCACGATCTAAACTCTCTCAGGTTTTTAGAAAAATATGAAGAAAAAGAAACATTTCTCAAGTGCACGCTAAGGTCATCGACGTCTGCTGTTTATTCACTCTGCTGCCATGCTAAATACTCACATGCCCCCTTCAGCTTAACCTTTACACTTAGGCCAGGCTGCCATAAGCACTGCACAATAATCACCACTGTTCCCATCTCACAGATGGAGGAACTGTGACGGAGACAGCTTACGTATCTAATCCAAGTTTACACAGAAAATGCCAAGATCAGAATTCAAAACCAGGTGTCAGACTGCAAAGCCCAATGCTGCCCTCCACTGGAGCAGACCATGAAAACTGCACTAACTCGGCTTCCAAGCAAAGCGCCCTCCAAGGCCAAGAAGGCACCATCGGCCTCCGTGTTCTCCTAGCACACAGCAACACGTAGGAGGAAAAGGAGAAAACCAACAAGCCATGGTCTACGTTCAAAGATGAGAGGAATACCTCCATTGGCCAGAAACAGAACAGAAAAGCAAACGGGGAGAGGGGATAAATCACAGTGTTGCTGGGCTTGGGGTCCACAATCAGGAAGAGATGCCAGGAGCTTGCCTCCTGCAGGATAACGTGCTGCTGGCTTGGCATCTGAGCGAGGCTAAAAGCTTGCAGTCAGAAGCTGGGACGGAACAGGCTCCATGCTGGTGAAAGAAGGGTGACAAAAATCATCATCAAATACAGCCTGGGGCTGTAGCTCTGAAGAGCTGTAAGCTTGGAGAGCCAAGCCCTGGGTGCTGGACCTGCCATGTCCCTAAATCAGGGCTGGTTGGTGAGTACATCTGACAGGTCCCTACAAAACCTCGTTCTGGATTTAAAGTCAGAAGAGCTCAGTGTTACCCCGCACAGGGGAAAGATAAGCAAAGCGGGGAGGGCAGGAGGGAGGAAAGCAGAGAGAGGGAGGAAAACAAAACAAAATCTTCCACTGAACATGACCTGCAGACCATAATTCCAACCACGCGATTGCTAAGACAGACAGCCAACACAACCAACAACCAAACCTGAAGTCACCCCAGAGGAGATTAATTTTATTAAACAGCCTGAGAGTCTAAAATAAGTATATTTCAGTTACCCCAAGAGATCCACGAAAGCACAATTCACTGATTGTTCTAAAAAAAAAACAATCATAAGGCAATCCTTTTGTAAATCAGACCTAAACAGTGCATCTTTAGGATTTTATCTATCTCCTGATCAAATTCTTCTTTGCAAAGAAAAACACCAGCCCCCAGTTTCAAAAAACTAAAAAAAATAAAATAAAATAATTTTTTAAAAGACAGAATATATGAAACAATGCCACACTAGACTTTGGATATCAGGTAACCAAGGACACTGATCCCTGAAAGATGAGCCCTAACACTGCCCCGGGGAGAGGAAAACACAGGAGGAGCCCAGAAGTCTTCCCAGGTTGAGGAAACAGTCTGTTCTGAGGGTTCACAGGTCAGAGTGAAAGAAGACGGCTGTAGAAAGAGAAGTCTGAAGATCCGCAGAAGATTCAATACAAATGAAAATGTCCGTGCAGGTGTGTTGAAGAAACTCCCCGAGGCCAGGGAACAGACCACACAAAAGGATTAGCAGGAATAATGCTGGGAGCTCACAAAGACCAGAAAGGGGCCAGTTCCCAAACAGCCACGTGGGAAACCTCATAATTCATGGGTCATCCGTTACAGTACTAAGAAGGATCTTAAGTTGGCTGTGGGAAAAACTAATCCCGGACTAAAACCCTACACCGGCCCTGCCTAACAAGGCTTAAAAGGAGAAGGGAAGGATCAAAGTGTTTCTGAGTAATCCCAGAACGAAGCTCAGAGAGATTATTAGGAAATACAGAAATACACAATGTGTTACAAGATAAAGTCAACAATATCGGGCATCCTATAGAAAGTTATCAGGCATGCAAAGAAGAAGAAGAAAAAAAAAAAACATAAAGAAGAGGAAAAGAAACAGCAATTCACCAAGAAATGACACAGATGACAGCACTAGTTGAAAAAGGCACGAAAATATGCATGATAATGATATTTATTTAGCACGCTCACAAAGCTACAGGGAAGACTGAAGATGTTAGGGAGAGATAAAGAAGATTATAAAAAAGACACTAACTGAAACTAGAAAATGGGGTGAAAAGAACACTGGATGGAATTAACAGCAGATCAGACATCGCAGGAGAAAAAAATGACTGATGAATTTAAAGATACAGCAATGAAAACTATCGAAAATGAAACACAGAAGGAAAAAAAAATACTGAAAGAAAAGTGAACAGAACACCAGTGAACTGTGGAAAAGTTTCAAGTGGCCAAATATACATGTAATTGGAGTCCCCAAGGGGAGGGAGTAACAGAGAAAATATCTGAAGAAATAATTTACTGAAATTTCTCAAATGTGATGAAATATATATATATATATGTATCAAGAATTTGAGCTTTCTACGAACCTAGCCAGAGAAGGAACTTTCTTCCCTCATCCATAGATCTTAATGTCTCCAGGTTGCCTGTGTATCAACCTCCTACAGGTAGAAAGAGTAGGAAACAGGCACAGTCCTGGCACATTAGCTGTCTTGATTAAAGTATCTTGAAAAATTTAAGTACTTTTTTCACTGTACCTCGAGGCCCAATAATTTCATTTCATTTAACATAAAACCCCACACAAGTTCAACTTCTTACTTCTCAAGGGTAGGGAACCTGTTTCTTAGCCCTACCCAGTCACCAGAGAATCAGCAACTTTTTTAGGCTCCTTAAAACCATTCCAGTTAATTCAATCGTGGCTATCTCACGCTTTCTCCCAAACAGTTTCCTTGTACCAAGTCCTTAGGCCAGAAAGGTTAACGCTAGTAAGTATTTTCTCCACTCAGCAGACTCCTAAGGAAAGGTGGGTCTTAAGTCTCTCTCCACCTGAGTCCTAAGGTGGTGATGTCCTCTTTCCACTGAGTATCTGTACTCAGCACAAGGCAAGGCTCTCTGTAGCCCCATTTCAGAGCATGTGATCCAAGGCTCCGACAGGCGGACCTTGCCAGCCAGTTTTCATCTGAAAGTGCAGCCGGCCTGGACGACACCCGCGCCCCAAGGAGCAGAGAGAGCTCCACGAGGCCTGAGGCAGCCGCTGTTCTGCTCCTTGACCTCCAGATGTAAGACGACCCTCTCCAAATCAGAGAGCACCAGACAGCCCAAAGGAGCACACTTCAAAATTATTAAAGTGACATGCTTCAACACTCTGTAAATTTGACTCAGTCTTAGGAACAAAGTAGGACTAACAACCATAAACCCAATTATTATTCTCAATCATCACTTTCACTTCATTTATATTAACAGGGATTTGTGGACAGAGAAAAATATGAAAAGATACAGAAGACCCAGTATCTTCACTACCGACTGACCTCACTCCCGACCAGGACAACATTCCTAATACAGAGCCCTGCAACGTAAGGGCCGCATACAGACCCTTTGGAGGTTGGGTTGATAAGCAAGCTCTTTCGGGAGAATCAGCACCTGTGGAAGGAAGAAGGTGGCAACTGCAGCGGGGGAGGGGGGAATCAACCAACTGCAATCAGGCCCAACAAAGCCTTAACCTCGCCAGAGCTCTGCGGCCTGCACCACCCATCAGAACTGCCCCGTGGGGGGTGGACAGGGGAGGGGGGGATGATGGAGCTGGAGCGGGGTGGGCAGGGGCTGGGGGCAAACTGCTGGGCCTTTATATTCCTCCCACAAGCAGTCTTTGGCTGTGGGCAGCTCTGGGAAGGGCAATGTCCTTGGGCAAGGGGGCTTGCCCGCAGCTGCAGCGGCCCCGGAGGGAGCTGACGGCTGAGGCCACCTGCACTTCCAACCAGCAGGGTCCTAAGACGGGAGCTGCGAGTGCATCTCAGTGACAACCGTGAGCCTGTTTTGCTCTTAAACGGAAGAGACGCGACTTGCCCACAGCAACATATCTAGCCGGCAGCAGAGGACCACAATCCACTTCTCCTTCAGACGCGTTCATCCAAACTGTGCTATGAGGCCAGCGCCTCCTAAAGGGAAACTCCAGTGCTTAGCAAGGGACAGCTGTAAACCCTAAAGGGAAGCAAGTGAAACCACAATGCGAGGACTCCTAAACCCCACCTTAGTTGCTCTGAAAGAAGTGATCTGCTAAACACGGTACAAAACAGAGGGGAAACCATTTACAAGTGTTTAAAATGTCAGTGTATTCCACAAGCATATAAACTGTCTAAAGGGCATTTTCTTTCTTTCCAATTCTAAACCAATAACCTCTCTCATAACAGCCTTAGGATGCTGGTGCAATTGAAATGTTTGCAGAAAATAATCAACTGCTTTGGAGAGGGAAAAAAAGCCCTGACACTAAAGCAGCTGTAATAACAAGAAATTGCCACAAGGAACTAGTGTGTTCTAATTTTTAATTTTGCTATTCAAGAACAAAGGAATACAACACTAACAATTTAAAAGAGGAAAAAAGCTCAGACCATAAAAACAAGTATAAAAAGAGTTGTTGAATAATTCTGAGGCCTGCTGAGGCAGTTCCTATTATTAGCTAATTAGAGAAAGACTGGGGGGCTTCCCGAGTGGCACAGTGGTTGAGAGCCCGCCTGCCAGTGCAGGGGACACGGGTTCGTGCCCCGGTCCTGGAAGATCTCACATGCCACAGAGCGGCTGGGCCCATGAGCCATGGCCGCTGAGCCTGTGCGTCAGGAGCCTCTGCTCCGCAACGGGAGAGGCCACAACAGTGAGAGGCCCGCGTACAGCAAAAAAAAAAAAAAAAAAAAAGACTGAATGTGAAGTTTCTAAGTGATCTTTGGTATTTGAAATGTAACAGAGTATATACCCCGACCAGCTACAGGGGTCAGAGGGCGGGAGAGTCGGAAGGAAACACCCAAGGGGAGGCCCCATCTTTTTAACATCACAGCTTCCATAAGCCTCACAGTCTAGGAATATTATTGAAATGATCTGTATCTCTCCTTTCAAAAGAGCTAACGTCTAACATGGGCTCGGAAGTCAAAACGACAGGGCTCAAACCAGGCCTCAGATACTCCCGAGCTGCAACGTGGTCACATGGTACTTCGTTGCTCTGGGTCTTGGTTCCTTTCTCTAAAAAAAAATGGAGATTATAATAACACCTACAACACAGTTGCAGGTCAGAACAAAAAAATCCTTGTAGAAGTGCTTAATGCAGCATTTGACACTATTAATTATTCTCTCTCACTGTCATCATCACCACTATGGCTATTACTACGTGAAAGGACATCCAGATTGCTGGGACCCAGACAGGTTTACCGAGACATTTTTCAGCATCTAGCACCCCGACCCCAGATAAAACAATTAAATGACCCCCCGAAATGCCTGAAGTAAGAGCACGGCACTTCCCTTCGGAGTGAGGGAGAACAGCCAGGTCCGAGGGCACTGTGAACACTTACCCATTGTGAGCGCTGTGAGAGCACACACACAGCACGCTTCCTGTGACACCAACCCCTCATCCTTCAAGTTCCTAACGTGGGCCTGGCTGGGGCACCTCCTCTCCCCGCCCTGCATCTCCCCTGAGAAGCCTCCCAGCAGGTGATACAAACACGCAAGCACCCCTTCAGCAAGGGCTGAGGTATATTAATACTCTGACATTAATCAGCCTATTCACTTCCTCCCCATCGATGACACTGATCTCAATCCATTATCATTCTTATGAAAGGCTGTAATCATTTTTCTTTCTCTAGCTAATTGCATTTTCATATCCTCCTGCTCCTCAAATGGAATGAACCAGGAAATCCGTAAGTTCTTCCTCACTAAGGACCTAAACCATTAAGCCACAACTTAGAGCAAAAAGTCTAGACACAGTAGGCTTAATGATTTCAGGAACATGGTGACTGTCGAATATTTAAGCCCCCAAAGACAAAGGCATTTAGTACCTACCATCTCCAAAAAGATGTGTCATAAGCCTGGTAAGTGTTTGCTTAAGGTCAAACTCTACAAGCTTCGTGGCCTCCAGGGTATGTGTCTCCTGTTTATGGGCAGAGCGAGAACTCTGTTCAAAAAGCTGCAGGTTTCCTCCATCCTTTATGCCAGCAAATAACTGTAAACCAAGAGGAATAATATCAATAAATAAAAAGAGTACTGTGACCAGTCTATATCAAAAAACATAATGTGGAAACAAAACCCAGTAAGTCTTAAGAGTCAATGAACATACTGATATTAACATTCATTTGGTATCAACTTTGAACAAAGCACTATGCTACATGTAATGGAGAGTCTTTAGGAAATTAAAAGACACCATTCTGATCTTTGCTCATCTCTCCATTTTCCTTTTGCACTAACTTCTTTGCAGTCATTTCCTCACAAGACACATTATTCTCCATGCTAGTGGAAATACCAGTGAATCGGGTTTTCACTGTCCTTACAGCATGACCTGAGACTAGATAAGAAAGCACAGTCTAGCAACGAAGTCCTATGAAGCCCTCCTAAACTGGAAGTGTGCTGGACTTTGCTACCCTGTAATTCCAAAGGTCAGGACAAGGCCTGAAATGTGTTTCTGACATTTGCTATCCAGTAAGCTCCAAAAAGTGATATGGGAGCTAAGCTTCAGGTAATGGTTTGGAAGATGGGAATAATAAATTTAGAGACTTCATGATAATTAAACAAAATAATGCATGAAAAGCATGGAGTACCTGGCACATTGCAATGGCTAATACACTGTCCTCATTGTCATCACAGTCACCATTACTAATCACAGCTGTCATCAGTCTGAAGCTGCTTAAGCACTAAAATAAAGTGTTTCATCTTTAACAACAAAGCAGGTCTTCACCTGCTGGGAGACTGACTCAACATGGAGAACTGACCAAATCAATCTATCATTCTTTCCACCCAAAGTCCCATGAAATCAAAAATTATTTTAATAAAAGAATGAAACAATTGCTGTTTCAAGGTAATAACGGGCTGGATAATTAGAACCAAATCTCCTGATAAAGCTACTAAAAAATACAAAAATTCTTAAAAGCATCAAAGAAGTAACACGATAAGAGAGGTTTTACTACACAAAACTCTGTGAGGAAGCACAAAGCCAGAAAAAAGCCCAGCACAAAGCCAGAGAGAAATACTGAGACTATCTGCCTATCCCAATTTCAACTGGACACTGAACATTGCTTGTGACAGCTTATCAATAAAAGGGAGGCCAAATTGGAAGCCCCCAGTGTCTGACCAAGTTGAGATGCTAGATAAGTGCTGTGAAGGATGTATCCTCATGGTAAGAATGAATACAAAAGTGACTAGTTCTTATAAAGACTTCCAGCCAGGAAGTCCAGAAAACCCACCCTTACCTGGGTAACAGAGAGAACTTCAGGTTGTGAAAATGGATTAAGGCAACCCCAGAGTGCTGGTTCCTCTAAGTGGTCAGCAGAATCAAACACAAATCTTTTCACAAAAAAGGTTCTACTTCCCAAGGTCTCAAATTATCCCTATGAGCGCTAAAGACAATGCAGCTGCCAAAGTCTACGTCTTTCAATATTTCCTCTAAAAATAACTTGGAACAACAACAACAGAAAATTAAACTACTAAACGCCATGCCCTCAGAAGGAAACAGAACAGTGACCCGACTTCAAATAATTGTATGTAAGAAAGAAGGAAGAAAGGAAGGAAGCAAAGCTAACTGCCATAGAGAAAGAGTGCTATTATACTCCCACCCTGCTCTTTTCGTTTGGGGTAATTAAGGACAAGCTGAGAAAAACTGAGGGGAAGAGAGAAGAAGGGAACCAGTGAGGAACTAGGTTGATCTAAAATCACCACCAGAAGAAGTAAGTGTGAACATCTTAAGAGCATCCTAGCCGATCTGATGAGGGACTACAGAAAAGGGACTCAAATGTATGCCCAATTTGAAGCTACGGTTTTCAAAAGGCATGGTTACAATGGAAGAGAAAGGGGCAAAAGAAAGTAAGATATTTTTTCACCATTGGGTAGGGAGGAGTAAAAGAAGCAAAAGAGAAAATTTAGGGATGCACAAAATAAAACAAACCTAAAAAATTAGAGGATTTACAAAACTATTCCCCATCTTCCACTAAAACAAACAAAAAAATTCCATTAAAGACTCTGCACTTTGCTACACTAACAGAAGAGGGCACCAGAGAACTACAAAATCTAAACAACCAACAGCCCACAAAAAGGAACAAAAAAAAAAATTCAACAGAACTAGAGAAAATTATCACAAAGAATAATTTAAAAATTCGGGCTTCCCTGGTGGCACAGTGGTTGAGAGTCCGCCTGCCGATGCAGGCGACACGGGTTCGTGCCCCAGT
The DNA here is from genome assembly GCA_004363435.1 of Platanista minor. NCBI lineage: Eukaryota > Metazoa > Chordata > Mammalia > Artiodactyla > Platanistidae > Platanista > Platanista minor. The sequence goes on from RJWK010000903.1 coordinate 11,479, forward strand.
CAGGGAAGATCCCACGTGCCGTGGAGCGGCTGGGCCCGTGAGCCATGGTCGCTGAGCCTGCGCTTCCGGAGCCTGTGCTTCACATCGGGAGAGGCCACAACAGTGAGAGGCCCATGTACCGCAAAAAAAAAAAAAAAAGAATGAAAAACAGAAAACTGTGAACTGAGGAAAGAAAGAGAAGGAAAAAAATCATCTCAGAACTTAAGTTTAAATTACAAGATATACAAGGAATAACGGACTCGAAGATTTAGCAAGAAGAATTGAAGAAAAGCAGGAAAACAACCAAGAAAAGGACAATGAGGTAAAGAAAGAAGAATCAGAGAGAAAATGGTGGAAATGGAAGACAGGCAAAGAAGAAATAACGTTTATTATATAACTGGAGTCAGTGAAAGAGGAAAAACAAAACAGCGGAGGAGAAATAATGGGCACCATGTAAAATGGATACCTGAAGAACCAAATATAAGACATATCCTAGTAGAACTATTAGATTTCAAAGATGAAAAGAAAAAATCCTCAAGACCTCCAAGCAAAAAGATCAAACAACTTAGAAAGGCAAAGCCACTGGACTAGCATCAGACTCTTCAAAAACAACGTACAAAAAAGGCAACAATGACCTCACATTTTCAAACACCTCAAAAAAAAAAAAAAATGGACCAAGAATTTTACACCCAGCAACGCTGGCCTTTCAGTACCAAGTCTATAGAACAAACTTTAAACATACAAGAGCACAGGGAATTTCACATGAATGAGCTCTTTCTGAAGGATCCACCAAAGCATGGGCTTTACTCAAGCAACAGATAACTGGGAAAATTTCAAACCATCCCCCCAAAAAACTGATGGATAACACATTAATATATGAAATTGTAGATGTGAAACTAAAACAAAGCCAGATGTGATGTTAAGTTGGAAGATTAAAATACAATTCTTATATGTCATGACAAAGTAGAAATAATATAACCAAAAAATGGAAGAAGAGAGAGTGAAAGTGGAATAAACTCACTGGTTTAAGGGCCAAAAATTCAACAGAAAAATGGGAGAAAATACATGAACAGACAATTCACCAAAAAAAAAAAAAAAAAATTATATATATATATGAAAATGACCCTTAAACCTATGAAAACATATTCAAACAGAGAAATGCAAATTAAAACAACACTGACATTATTTTTAAACTGTCGTACTGGTAGAAATTAAAAAGCAAGACAACATTCTTTTGGTGAGGCTTGGGAAAAGATGTACTCTCACACTGTTGATGGAAGTGAAAATGGGTAGAACCCTTTTGGAGCTAAATTTGGCAATATCCAACAAAACTACATTTGCAATTCACCTCCTGACCTAGTTCTTCTACTTCTGGCTGTTCACCCTGAATACACCTCCAGAATTAATATATATACGACAAGGTTTTCACTGTAGCATTGTTTATAATTGCAAAGTACTGGAAACAAAGAAATGTCCAGACGAAACAGAGATGTTAAATAAACTATGGTCTACCCATACAATGGAGTACTTAAGACACCTAATAAAAAAGGAGGACGACGTCTCCGAAGTGACATGTAAGCTACACTGCTACGCAAAAAGAGCAAAGCACGAAGATCATACATTACATGCTACTTTTTAAAAACTTATTATGGTACTTTTCATGTAAGAAAGAAGGGAAAATAATAAAATATACATGAACCTGCTCATTCGTATAAAACAAAAATAAACAAACTTCATAGAAATGATGCATCAGAAGTGAAAGAGATTCACTGCCTACCGGAAGGTGGGTGGTAGCAGACGGCAGAATGAAAAGAGCTGGGGAATAGGATAGAGTAAAAAGGGGAGGTGGCGGGAAGGGGGTGAAGAGAGGAGTGACACTCTTCTCAGTAGACTTTTTGTATAGTTCTGACTTGCGGAATCACATTAATATTTTATGTACTCAAAAAGTTTAAAAAGTAATTAAAATCCACCCAGATGTGGTGAAAACTCAAAATGGAATACAATCGGCAACAATAGAGCCAATTCTACTCTAAACAACTGACATAGCCACGTGGAAGAGAGTGGAGAAGAAAAGAATTAAAGAAAGTAAATTTGAAAAACAGTATTTTAACTGGATATTCTAAGGTTAAAGACAAAATAATCATAGCAAGTATTGTACACTAGATAGTAAACTTTGTTCTGCAGAGGTATGTATTCACTTTTCTGAAACTACCTTTTGTTCATTCAAGAACTGATCAAGTAAGTAAATATATTGTGGGTAAAGGGAACCAGGTTTCTCACAGTCACTGTCAAAGAAAATGGGGAGGGGCTAGAATAAGCCACGTGGTAGTGACTTAGAATTGGAGGTACCCATATGAATTCATGTTTCTAAACACATATACAGATAGATTTAGAAACAGAAGTAGGTGTGCATATATTGCCCACTTCTGTCCTTTGAGGGGGACCTAGAAGTGGTGACATCCCAGTACCAATAGGTGCACTCAGGTCTGGGCTTCTAAATACCAATTTTTAATTTAAAAAAAAAAAAAAAAAAAAAAAGCAGGGCTGCTTAGAGAAATGAATGACTTTCAGGGCTGGGTCAGAGAAAATATAAGATGAACCTGGGACATCATTTGGGGTCAAAAAATGATGAGAACATGTCAAAGGACACTGAAGACTACTTGAAGATGCTCCCAATGGCCGAATCTGGGTCTATTAGAGCAACAAAACAAATAATTTTAGTAATGGACCCTAACCCACAAAATAAAGAAATATCCACATGAAACCATGCTAATATAAATGATTACCTTCTCCCATATACACTTATTCAATTAAAGATCTTCGTAAAGTTAAAATTCTAAAAAATAATTTTAAAAGAAATGATGGATAAAGAAAACAATCATTTGGCAAACACCAGAGTAGTAATCATTTCAGACAATAATTAGCAATGGATGATAAAGATACTGGGGCAAGATATGATGAGAGAGATGATATCATCTCAAAGTATCTTCCCCCAGGTAGTATAGCTTCGGACAATGCTAAGTAAAAGAAGTCAGTCACTTGAAGGCTACTTTTTAAAAACGAATATCTACAGTATTTACAATACTTAGGTATAACCCCAAAATTCCCATAACGTATACTAAAGACTAAAGTTTGGAAAACTCTGAAAGAAGGAAAAGCAGTAATTCATAACACCGTCAGCACAAAACAGCACAGGAGAATAAAACCATGTACACAAGTCAGCTCTTATTTCTAGAGGAAATGTAACATTGGAGCTAGAAGCGACTTGAAGAGAGCAGCCCAGCCAACCCCAAATAAGGAAATGAACTGCAGAGAGGTGAAGACCCAGAGAAGCTAAGATCACTTAGCCAATTAGTCCCCACGCTGGGAATAAATCACTCATCTCAGCCTTGGTTCCAGGGCCCTTAAAGTGGCTGCCTCTCACTTAGCTTTCTGTTTGAGAGACATCCGCTGGTGATAAAATTAAATTAGACTTCCATTAACTGCACATATTAGGCTGTGTCATTTGTTTTTCCACTAGGATTTCTTCTATTTCTCTGACATTTTCTTAAGTGTCCTTGCAGAAACCTCAACGACCCAGAAGACAAATTCCACCCCTACTGGAACAGCTTACAGAAGCCAGGGCAGGTAGTGCACAAATGAGAAAAGAACAGGTGCGGTAAATTAATTCTAATCAGGCTTAAGAATAAAAATGGATTGCAAAAGCCAATTCAATTTAAAATTCAGAAAGCCAAAAGGATTTTTCAAAATGGCCCAGATTTTAACCACACATTTAAAAGCAAACAAAAAGGCAAATGGTCAGAAGAATAACATACATCCATGCAAAATCCTATGAGCGGGCAAGTATAAATGGGGCTTAGATGACAGCAAAACTTCAAGCAGTTATTTAGGGCTGGTCTGTGGTTCCCAAAGCAGCCATTTTTCTACTCAGCCATTTAGAATTATCCATTGATCACTGGTTTAATCCATATCGTACACCTTGCGTATGAATGCTAAACAACCCCTCCCCCTCCCCCGCCGCCTCTCTGAGTTTCCGTGCAGATGCAACGACCCTGTAACTGACTTCTCTGCAGCTGCTGCCTGGACTACTATTGGCTAACAGTTAGTGACTGTTTACTATATTTGCTGCCTTGCTGAGAGGTTAGCTTACCTTACTCTAGGGCTTCACTTCATCCTCACCATCCTTATTCTTTCCCCATTTCGCATACAGGGGACTTGAGGCTTACAGAAGTTAAGTAACTGACCATTGTTGCACAGCAAGTGATGAAGCCTGGATTCAAACCAAACTCTGATTTGTGACCCCATCTTCCAGGCTCCATGGTTATTTCCACGACAGCATATACGTGAGCATCTCTTCAGCTTTGGGGTAAAAAGGATCTATGGTCAGATGGATGGGATGAAGAACTGGACAGAAGACATGAGCAGAGAGGAGAAGCCTGGAAGCCTGGCTCCACACACTGACGCTGCTGTAGCACCCTCCATAAAACAATGACGGTTTATCCCAATTAAGCCATTGCTACTGCACAAGGGCCAACCAATCCCTCAAAAAATGAAAATTAAGGTCTGCCTTTCGAATGCCTTCATATGTGCCAGTGCACCAGTGTAAACAGTAATTTGAGGAGGATTGCACTAGAACCAAACGTGAGCTACGACAGTGTTGCACCAGTAACAGGAAGGGTCTGTGTGGTGGAGGCCACATGGACCTCAAGGGCACTATCGGGTGTAGGGAGGCTGGTGACCCTTGGGTCCCTATCAGGACACCAGTGCTTGATGCTGGTTATCTCAGCCCTGTCCTCCTTATCCAAGGAAGGAAGAGAAACAAAGGAAAACAGCAAGAGAAATGAGGGAAAAAAACTGCTTTGAGAGCTAGACAAAGAAATAATCCTCATGCAGGTGAGAAAGAGGAAGAAATGCTGCTCAAACCCAAAAGTGGTTCAGAAGAAACGCTCTGGAAGGAAAAGACATGGGTTTGTGATGCTGTTGTTCATTTTAGAAAACTCTGAAGGGATGACAGAGCATAGAATAATCAAAATAAAACCTGAATTCAAGGAGTCCCTATGTGGCTGCGGATGCATAAGAGCACACGTTCATTGCATCTTAACTTGACCTTAATGCTGATGAAATAATCCCACCTCTTCTGCCTGAGATGCTTGGGCTCAGGCAACAGGTTGGGGGCCGGCCCAATGCCACAGAGAAAGAACCAGGAGGCTCATTTTCTGAATAACCTCAACAGACTAAGGAGGTATGGGAACAGGAGGAAGCTGGCAGCAGCACCAAGACAACATCTAGGAAGGTGAATGAGAAACAGATAGAATGTTTTCCAGTGATAAAGTACTTCTGCATTAGAACATTAGAACAAATACAATCAGGTCACTGCAACAGCATCTTAAATTTTAACCAGCTGGTCAGCCAATCAGCCCCTACTTTACCACCAGTCTAGTTAATTCTACGTTCGTTAAGTCAATCTTCACCCGAGGTAAGAGAGCAAACGTCTAAAGCCCTAGGGGACAGACCACAACAGCATCCTTACCTGCACAATGTCAAGTAAAAGTGCAGGAAACACGAGTAGTGAAGGGATCACCCCAGATAATGTTCATGGAAAAGTGTCACAGGTGATACAGCCAAACAAAGGAGTTTAAAGTACACAGGTTGAATGATGTGACAGCAGTGAATTCAGGCATTTTAATAAAGAGGAAGAGGGCAAAAGGAGGAGGACCAAGGGGAGGAGGAAGAGATGGAGAAGCAGGACCATTAAAATCTCAACAACAGCACCCAAAGGACATTTTGGCCTGCTGATGTGCTTTGTCTTAGAATGAAGCATTTCTTCAAGCTGCTGTTTAAAAGCTGTTTAATTTGGCTGTATGACTCTATTTAGAAGGATCTGACTCAAAAGATTACCAGCTTAATTAGATGGGAAAAAAATAAAAAACAATAATCTCCGAGTAACAAGGAAAGAGAATCCTTTGGCAGTTGAGGAGAGCGTAAGGGGTTCTTTTGGGGGGATAATAACCGGGCTGGGAAGTGAAAACCTAAAGGTGCCACAAAATACAAGAGCCGTCTGCATGACAAACAGGATTCCTTTTTGAAGGATTTTGAGACTTCCAGGTGCTGGAACATGCGTGCCAGAGAATTAAGTTCTACCTGGAGGAATGGCTCAGACCAGCAACTCCCCACTGACAACAAAAAAAAAGGGACTTGGAAAGAAGGGAGGGACTCATTTAAAAGGTTTTCAGGAGGATTTCAGATTTGCAGATTACATGATGCAAATGATCTCCTCCTCTTACTTACAAAATTACCAGCAAACTCCAAGTTGTTCCTGAATGACTGTTACAACTGTACTTTAGCAGGAACTAGAAGGGGTTCCTAGTTCTGTGTTTGGCTGAGTGGGACGTGAGACCAGAGAGCACACTAGTGAACACACACATAGTTTTAACCAGAAGAGACTTTTTTATTTCAAACTGTATAGATTGTAAATTACAGGCCAGTATAAAATCAGTGCCATCTAGAGGCAGAGAGGGTAGGGGACTGTGTTATCACTAGTGATGATACACCATCTTCTCACCAAAAAAAAAAAGTCTTTTCATTATTTATCATTCATGCAACCATTTTTTAAAAAAGATTTCTGTCTAACAAACTGCATTTACTAGGTAATAACACTTTTTTAATACGGCACATATAACTGACAATCAGGGTCATATTGACTTGATAAAATTCCAGTTGATATTTATTTTCCTCTGCAGCATTTTTCTTTTCTGCATCCATTGTATGATTTCTGCAGGAGATAAGAAACAGGGTTTAGGACAAAACAATCCCAAAAACACAGGGAGGGAGGCCATTCAAATGATTGGTTCGACTCAAGTTTCTGAATCATGAGTAGACAAGAGCTCCTCCCACTGTCAAAGGTAACTGAAAAGGCTGCAGCAAGACGGTTTGGAAATAAAGAAATAAAATACAGGTAATTCTTTAAAAACTGATTCACCCACTGTGACAAATATACCAGACTTGTGTAAGACGTCACCAACAGGGGGGACTGGGTGTGGGGTACATGGGAACTCTGTACCTACGTTGCAATTTTTCTGTAATCCGAGAGCTCTTCTAAAATTAAAACTTTATTACAAAATTGAATGTAGGGGATGTACACTCCTCTGACTGAGGCCAGCATGCTAAACGACACGAAAGCCCAAAGAGCAGCCTTTCACACCGTCACTGCAGAGGAAGACAAGCCAGCACGATTTCTAACCCGCTCAGGAGCAGCAGGACAGGCTCTGGGTAGCAGGCAGGACCTCCAGAGTAAGGACCGTTGTCACGGTGCCCTGAACAGAGCAGAGGCTTCGTGCATTTCTTCCTGATGACGTGATTCGTTCAGAACCGCCTCTACAGGCACGCGCTGAGTCCAGAACCAAACCTTAGAGTGCTGTCCTCTCCAGTGAACTTCAGAGAGCACTCAGCCACGCATCTCCCTCCTGCAGATGTCCTACACCCACACTGCGTCACTAGAGGAAAGGCTTTGCCTTCTTCCTTCCTGAGAAGAAAGGGGTCATCAGATAAGACCCCCACTTCCAGCCTCCCATTCCCACCCCTAAATGCACCTGCCATGCAGCCATGCTGCAGTCCTTCACACCCACCCCCAATTAAAAAACAAAAACAAAACGTGCACCCTCTCCCGTCTAGCTCTAGGCGCTGACACCCCTGCAATGACACCCTGTTCACACACTTCTCACTGAGAAATCCTCCCACGTCTCCTGTACCTCTAACCTCTCTTCTGGCTCCTTCTCCTTAGTAAACATGGTCAGTTCTTCTCTTTACACAACAGTCCACAAAAGAAACAAAACTCCCTCTCAGCCCATCTCGGGCTACGACGACCCTTCCCCTCACAGTTAAACTGGTCACTCTTCCTCGGTCCTCTTACCAGCCTCCCTGTCCTCCCTCTGCGTCACTAAACATTTCTATTCCGCGGTCCTCCTTTTCCGCTTGTACACGCCTTAGTCTGCCGACTGCCCTAGATGAACGGGGCTAAAGCACCCACACACGATGGAGCGTAAACCTGCATCTCCATTCCAGACGCGCACGCCCACCCCTGCCCACCAGACACGTCCGTGTGCAAAGCCTCCACCTAAACATGTCCCAAAGTCCACTAACTCTCCTGACCCCCACTCCAAAACACTTCTCCCCCCGCGACCCTTAACTCTGGGAGTGGTACCAAGAAGGCAGCCCAAGAGAAATTTTCAGTGGCTTTTCCCTTTCCCTCACTTCCCCACACGCAGCCACCAAATCCAGTAAATCCCACATCACCCCTCAAGTTCACCCTTTCCTATCTGTCACCTGTGCCATTTCTTGGACTTGCCCTGAATTGGTTCTTAGATGATTATAAACCATCTAGTCTCCTCAAATCCAGTCTTTCCCTACCCTGCTCCATTCCACGGGCTGCTATGCAGATTTCTCTAAAATGCCAAACAGATTACATCCCTCTTACGCTTAAAAATTACTTAAGACTCCTCATTCTTTTTAAATTAATGCTCAGGCTCCAAAAAGTTACGTCGAAGGCCCTTCAAGAACAGTTCATACTGCTCTCTCCAACTTCCTCTCCCATTGATCCTCCGAGCCCCGGCCACGCCACTAGACACGCTGCAGGGATTCATCCACACCCTGCATTTCCGTGCCTTCAAATCTGCTACTCCCGTTACCTGGAACACGGCGCCCCCTTCCCTGATGGGATAACTTCAAGCTCCTCTTGAAGATTCTTTGGTAAGCCTTCCATGATTACCCCAGGGATAAAGATTTCCTTCCTCTGTGCCCTGGCCATATCTCTTTCCCGGTGCCGACTGCGTGGTGTAGACCTTCTAGTTCATCTGTCTCTCTCCCCAGGCTGTCCACAAAGCAGTGGCACTTAGTCAGGATCTTACTTTATAACAATCCTGTTTAGGATGAGGTTCCTAAGAACACATGGCATCCAATCTACATCCAGTTCAGCTCAACCCAAACCTGTCACTGAACAGATCATCTCTGAGCCCCAGAGACAAGCCATTCACCTGGAGAGTGACAGATAAAGCCTGGAACTCTGATGAATACAGCCTCATCTGTCTGGCAGGCCCACTGCTTATTAATTCTTGGCTCACAGATAGAGAAATAAGTAAGAATCACTTCTAAAAAATAAGCTCATCCACATATCTTACCACAGGAACTCCCAAGCCTTCATGTACCCTGAATGCAGCAGGAAAAATTCAATTACGTGACTCAAATCCAACTAAAGCATTTCGGCAAATATTAAGTATTCAAATCACTTCGGAGGAAGGATTGGGATGTCTCAGTGAGATGAACAGAAGACATATTAAAAGGATAGCAGACTCCAAGTGGATTTCAGCTGCTAATTTCAGTTTTTAATTTCTTTAAACAACTAGGCCCTAAATGAAATCTTCTAAGGCTCATTATTTGGGAAGACCTGTGTTTGAAAGGGCCCCATTAAGTACAGCTCCATCCTGGGGTCTCTGTGGGAAGTCCGTTCCTGATTTAGCTAATTGATACTGACTCAGTTTTGCCATTGCCTGGATTTCTGGTCATACACCACATGCCGGTTAATCAAGGTGCAGAGCGGAGCAGCGGGGAGGGGCCTGCCGAGGCCGTGCTCCACGGAGAGCAGAGTGCATCCTCCCCTGCTGCTCCCTCCTCTCCCGGATGCCAGACTGGTGCCAGGGCAGTAATGCGAAGATGGGAAAGTCGACTTCCGTGACGAAAGATGCTACAAAAACACCTTGGAGGTTGAAAAGCTACTTCTGTCAGGCAGCTGAGTGAGCACTGGCTGCCAAGGGTGCTACAAGGACTAGAAGCTCAAGTTCCAAGTGATTTCCATTCAAGCTTTCTCAGGAGCCCCACCCCAGACCTTCAGGTGCAAACTCAAACAGGTCCTCACCGAACGGCACGGTCTTTCCAAATCGCCCCTCACTCAAGCCTCCATGAGCGAAAACTCAGGTTGAATATATCACAGAGGCTGTTCAGTTCCTCAAGGACGCGTGTTCCTGAGAAGCCAGTGTCAGGAAGAGCCTGGGGACAGCAAGTTACACGCCTCCACGGGGCCGTTTCCCTGGCATGCGGGGGGCTGCTCCCCGCAGAAATGTCGTCAGCACCATCAGCGAGTGACCTCTGCCTCCTGGGTGTTCTGGACATCCAGCTGTTTGGCTGGCTTTTATTAACTCCGACCCATAATGAGGAGTGTATTTTTCAGCACTTTTCTTCTCTTACGGGTTCTCCTAGGGGTACCAGTGAGAGAAGGATGTAGATTCGTATTCTGCCAAGCTCTGGTCTATACAGAGAACACATCAGAAACCTCAAAACCTCAAAGCGGGGAAGTGACAAGAAGCCGCACGCGAACCACATGAGAGCTTAGAGGTCTGGATGTGTTGAGGCAAAAACCAACAGTGGTGACAACACCGCGTCCTGCGCGAACTGGTTCTCACGACAACGGCCACTTAACAGATGGGGAAAGTTCACCCATTCTGCTGCCGACTTTAAAATCGTGGCCTTTCATCACCCTCTGCCTAGGCCATGATGACAGATGACACAGAGAAAGAGACTGCATTTTCCTCTTCAGATGGCTAAACAGCTCATTCATGATATCAGTGGGTGAAGCATAACAGGACCAAGTGAGGCTCTGTCTAAATTCTATCACCTCCTCTCAAGGAAGATGACAGGAGACACACTACTAAACAGTCCACGGAAAAGATAGCAGTGGCTTAAAAAAAAAATAGATCAGACCTAAAAGGCAGGACCCACGAGGTCACTGATTCATGCTGATGATACACAGGTAGATGTACACTTAACCAGGCATCTATTTTTAAGATAACTATGGCGGGGGGCGGGGGGAGGGGCGGGGAGCGGTGCTGACACTTGCTGAGCGTCTCAAGCTCATCAGCCACCAACCAGGCTCTCCAGCCACACTCAGGAGTGGTCCTTGTGTCAACTAAGGAAACTGAGGCTCCAAGTAGCTGAAGACTCATCTCAGGTCACAGACACTGAGGTGCAGAGCCAGGACTGGACTCCCCGGAGCTGGTGTCATTTCCAGAGTGACAGGCACTGCTCCCAGAAACATTTTCCATAAATGATACCAAGGCCCACAGCTGGCCTCCAAGAGCCAGCCACCCAAAAGTTCACGTCCTTTACTCCGTCCCGATTGGCAAGAAGTGTCCAATTCCATGCTTCTACACTGTCATGTATAAATGAAGGCTATTTACTAGTAACTGACCAAGTGGTTTATGAGGAGTGTCTAAAATGTGGCATCTCTAGAACAAAGCTGAGGAGTTATCAGAATTGCCTAGGGACTCTGGGTGTCCACTACAGAGTCTGGCCGCCCAGGACTGTGATGGGTAATCCCGTGTCCACTTATCTTGGCCACAGGGGTCCTCAGGTATGTGGTTAAACATTATTTCTGTATGTTTCTATGAGCACGTTTCTAGATGAGATTAACGTTTGAAATCAGTTGACTGAGTACAGCAGAAGGCCCTCCCGATGTGAGTGGGCTTCATCCCATCTGCTGAAGACCCGAATAGAAGAAAGGCTAAGAAAGAATTCTTTCCCTCTGCCTGACTGTCTTTGGGCTGGGACACCAGTCTTCTCCCGCCTTCAGACTTGGATTCAGACTGAACCTCTACCATTGGCCCTCCTTGATCTGGACTTCTCAGCCTCCGTGAGCAAGTAAGTCACTTCCTTATAATAAATCTCTTAGTATAAATTATCTCATCTCATCTCTCTCCCTCTCTCTACACACACACACACACACACACACACACACACACACAGACTCACATCCTATTGGTTCTGTTCCTCTGGAGAATCCTGATTAATACAAATGGACAATACCAAAAACCCCTGGAACACATTTGAAAAGTTGGAATCATCACAATTCACAAGAAGAAAATTATCGCTAGATCTTCAATGGTGTCGTGGGTTGGTTGTAGATTTTGAACGCTGGTAGAACCTTTCAACCAAAAATTATTATTAGTTGTATTGTTATAGATGAATTTATTGTGGGTTCTTTAATAAACACTACACCATACGTGATGGAAACAACATCTAACAACTAGATGTTAAAATTATATTTAAGGGACTTCCCTGGTGGCACAGTGGTTAAGAATCTGCCTGCCAACGCAGAGAACACGGGTTCGAGCCCTGGTCTGGGAAGATCCCACATGTCACGGAGCAACTAAGCCCATGCTACAACTACTGAGCCTGTGCTCTATAGCCCGTGAGCCACAACTACTGAGCCCATGTGCCACAACTACTAAAGGCCACGCACCTAGGGCCCATGCTCCACAACAAGAGAAGCCACTGCAATGAGAAGCCCGCGCACCGCAATGAAGAGTAGCCCCTGCTCGCCGCAACTAGAGAAAGCCCGCGCGCAGCAACAAAGACCCAGTGCAGCCAAAAATAAATAAATAAATAAATCTGTATTAAAAAAAATTATATTTAAGACACTGTAGTTCAAATAAGAATCATTTACACCACTACTGCCAAAGCTGATGGACTGTATTCTACATGGACCCAACGCCAAATTCCCCACAAAATGACACAGGATTGCTACCACAGAGTTATTTTTGCACTGAAAAGGTGAAAGAGTTGTGGCAACTCAACTGAAGGGTCTTTCCCTTCATCTAAGAGTCCATGTCCTAAAAATATTGAGAGATATATCACCCTGGAGATGGTAGCCCAAATTCCCTTTGAAAAACAGTCTCTCACTCAAGATCCTCTTGTGAGAAAGTTATTTTTTCCATTTGTCTGGTATAAATCCTTCCTGTTTTAAGCCTTGGTCATGAACCTTAAATAATACATATAACAAATTACTAAACCCTAACACGGGTCACCTCATCTTGGGTGTGTGGTAAGATCTGTTCCCCACAAGATCCATGCTCTCAACTCTGTACCTGGGTCCAATCGCCAGGTAGCTGTCTGCCTTACAAGCTTTCTAAACATAGAACAACTATTGCCATTTTTTGTATCTGGAATGTTCCCTGCCCCAGGAGAGAGGCTCTCAGACTTACATAGAAATCTTTCCTTTGGCTTCCCCAAATACACTCAACCCACCCTCCAGCTCTAGGCAGCCTGTGATGCTTAACTCCTGACTTCAGCCTGATCCTCGAATCACCCCGACAGCTAACATCCGGTCATTCCCAAGTTAGGAGGCATTCTCTGCCTTCCTACGGCTAACTTAACCCTAACGTCTACTGTTAATGCAATGCACCACCAAACACAACCCCAGCACGGTAACGTGACCCAAGAGAAGTATTACAGAGAAGCAGCAGAAGTGGAAAGAGAGAGCGGCTGAGAGAATATAAAGAAGAGGTTTTTCCAATTTACTACAGACTTAGGCTGGGAATCAGCAACGTGGAGACTGAAGTGGCTCCTTGACACTCTCTTCTAATTTCATCATCTAATCCAGGTGCCTACAGCATCTCTTAAGCTACGTATATACAAAGTGTGTGTGCATCTGCGGAGGGTGTCCAAACCTCTCAGCAGATTCTCAAACAGTAAAAGAAAAATGTTGGAAATCATTGCTCTGATGAAATGCTATCAGTTCACATACAACATTGTACAAAATCTCTATAAAGCTGAAAAACAGCATGGTGTTTAGATGATGTATCCAGTTTAAGAAAACCCTACTTTATCTTTCAAATTCATTCATGTTAACAAGCTTACAACTTCACAGAGACCTACCCCAGGCTGAGTCAGGAGCATGACACTAGGCAAAGCCTCAGAGAGAGGCTATTTAAAGTACCTGATAAAGGGCACGCTACCAGCTAAAGAGCAGGTGTCACCTTGTACGTCCAAGGGTAGACTCAGGGATCTGGACACGCAGTCCGACGGGATGTGAGCGTCACGGGCTGCTGGCCCGTCGGAGGCCGACGAAGAACACTCCAGCCCGTCACCACCCACCGGCACCGACCAAGATGAAGATGTGAAATTCCACCACCGTCCACACAACAGCTTCAGGAATGGGCACCAGGCCAAGAAATGTGGTTTCTAGCAAGGTGTGAAGTCCACCGTGAAAGAGCATAACATCGCTGTGAAAATATTTCTGCTGCTTTCACACAACACTTGATCTACTACAAAAAATATTGTTATTGTAATTACGTGGACTCACTAAAACCCAACGAGGCCCTCCTGGCCTCCAATAGCGAATGGAGAATAGACATGGTAATAGTTTTCTTGAGATCCTTGAGGACTGAGATAGAAGATATTCATCTGTTTTTCTCTAGATGCTGTGTTGGTTCAGAAGCATGAGCTTTTACCCTTCAAACCATCCCCCATCCTTTATATGTTCCATGTACTAAGAACAAATAACTAGAGGGCTTCCCACCACCTAAATTATATTCAGAAGCCTTGAGTTAGCATCAGGGACAAATAAATGTCTTTGCCTCCTTAAATGTGACCTTCCCTAGCCACTCACTGATTTGGGGAATAACAGCCTGTCTTCCTGAAGCCTTCCAGATATTCAGGAAAGGGAGCCAGCTGACTGTTGCCTCTCGGCCACAAATCAACCCTGCATCAACTGCTCATGAAAACTGAGTTGGGTCCTTTAAATATTCATCCTCTGCCAGCTGGCGCAGCGTTGAGCTGGCCCAGCAGAGGTGCTGGAGAGACCCTGAGAGCGAGCGGCCTCCGGCTGGATCCCCGCGCCTGTACCCTGAGGTGCGGGAAGCGGCAGCCGCCCCCCAGGACTGCCCCTCTTGGGCGGTCTCACAGCACAGTGCTTCCTGCAAGACACCTCCCCCGAAACAGCTTCCCCTGGAACCTCAGAAGCAGATTTCCAGCAAATTCCAGAGGGTGGATATCCAGCGATTCCATCAGCATGAAACCACTACCAGCTTGGTGCCCATCGGGAGCCACAGGCGGCGGTGCGGGGGTCGGGTGGGGGGAAGCTCTTCCCTTGGGGCTCAGCCTCAGGCTGGGTGCGTCAGCTGCTCCTGTAGCTGCTAGTTCCACGCCCTCTAGAGTTCTCTTCTTACCCACCAACCCCTCATCCCCCGATTCTCTGTGTTACACTTAATAATCCTGTATATTAAGCTTGCCCTGATCAAGTCACAGGCGCTCACTGCCTTGCGATCCAGCCCTGACTGATACACCTGCTCCTCGGGAAGCCTGGGGCAGGAGAAACAGCTCTTAGGGTGAAAAGCTGAGGGGTGAACCACCACCCACTTGACACTGTGAGCTGCCATGTTTCGCAGAGCGGACGTCGGCAGAACGAGGGAGGCATTCGAATACCACGTTCACCAACTGCTACTCAGGGCAGGAACCTGGGTTAGAGAAAGGACAAGGCACAGGGAAGAAAGAGAGACCTTTTAGGTACTGACTAGCCAGTTGGAGAAACCAGATGTACACAAACGAGCAGCTCCAGGCAGTAAGTGCTGACAGCTCCCCGAGGTCATGGACAGTAAGCCACGGGTCACTGTCGGGGCCTCAGGCTGAGAGGCCATTCATTCCGACCTTGTCATAAGCAAGAACTATCTGCACAGGCCCTGCACCACAGAAAACAGAGACTGGGCTCGCTTTAAAACCCCCTCTGTCACCCAGTAACTGGGTGTTACCCAAGTCCAACATATCGTGGGTCCTGGCTGTGACCAGCCGCCTTTTGCTTCACTGTCAAGAGATATACCAGAGTAAACATTTGGGTAGAGAAAGAGAATCTTAAAAAAGAAAAGCCATTTCAGTGTAAGTGTGTCTCTGACAGGGGGAGTCCTTCCTAAAAGATTTTCAGGAAGAGATTAGGGAAACATGGTGACTGTAATCTATCAAGGCCAAATAAAAACGCCTTCAGTAAAGCCCACTGCACATGAGGCTATTAAGGAAACCCAATCACCACATGGTGGAGAATAAAACCTGTCATTCACTGAAGGACAGAAGAGTGATTCAGGGTAGAGAGCAAGACTAAAGAGACTATGCTTGGATCACCACAAGACTGACAGTGGGGGAGCCCAGGAAAAGCAGCCCAGGAGCAGTAGGGTCCTAATGAACCATCTGTAAAGTGGGAGAGAGTATCAGAGGGAGAAAAATAAAATTTTCTAATGATAAATGAGAGTGGTTTTCTAACAAGGATGGACCATGATGGAGGCTAAAGGGGTTGTTTGTAATGAAGGATGTCTACTCCACCAGGATCGAGCCATTGCAGACAAGTCTATGGAGGAGTCCCTTACCCACACTCCTACAGGGGGAAACGGGGAACAACAGTGATCACTTATAAAAAGGGGGGTGGGATGGGATACGCACTTGACACAGACATCGTGATGAAGCAGTATAGAGCAATTGCTGTGGTCAAAATTATATCAAAAGCTTACTTCTCGGGGTTTCCCTGGTGGCACAGTGGTTAAGAATCCGCCTGCCGATGCAGGGGACAGGGGTTCGTGCCCTGGTCCGGGAAGATCCCACATGCCGCAGAGCAACTAAGCCCTTGTGCCACAACTACGGAGCCTGCGCTCTAGAGCTCATGAACCACAACTACTGAGCCCGTGTGCCACAGCTACTGAAGCCTGCGTGCCTAGAGCCCATGCTCCGCAACAAGAGAAGCCACTGCAATGAGAAGCCCGCGTACTGCAATGAAGAGTAGCCCCTGCTCGCCACAACTAGAGAAAGCCCGCGCGCAGCAACAAAGACCCAATGCAGCCAAAAAAACCCAAAAACTAATAAGAAAAAAAAGCTTACTTCTCTGTACACCTTCATTTATCTCTTCTATGAAAACACGCTCCTTTGTTTCTGTGTGAATATTCATGAATCATATATTAATTATAAAATATTACAACTTCTCCATAATATCACCACATCTTCAGTTACTAAGACCAAAAGTTTTGTATTTCATAGACCAGGAAAAATTTCAAAAAATTCAAGGCAGACAAAAATAAATAAATAAATAAATTTACAAAAAAAAAAAAAAAAAAGAAAGGGGGGAGGGGAGAAGGGGGAAAGGAAGGAAGGGGGTAAGAAACGTAGCGTTTAGAATTTTTTTTTTTACAATAATGAAGACGGAACTAGGCAGGAAGGAAGGCTCAGCATGAATAAACTATCACTTGCACAAGTATAGGTAATAGAAAGACCCTGGATAACACAGACCCAGAGGAAAACATCAAACAGGGATAGAGACACGGAGGAAACAAAGCCTCTGCAGCCAAGAGTGGAGAGTAGACTGCAGAACGTCTGCCCCCTGCCAACCTCCTGCCCACCCTGTGCATTCGCAGGCCCCCTGCACAGGGCACCATCAGCAAGACAGGACAGGCATCTCTAAAGACCAAAGGAAAGTGGAGCTTCTTCGAGCACTGGTCCAGGTGTGTACTTTTTAATTAATATATTTAAATCAGATTAAATAGGTACAGGATTCATATGGGCTCCCTCTGGTGGGTCCAGCAAACACATGAAATCTGCTATCTTTTGTGAAAATAAATGTCTCAATAAATGTTTTCAAAAAATTTAGTTTTGAAGCTATAGAACAGTGGTTCTCAAACTTTTCAGTCTCAGAGATCCTTCTACGCTCCAAAAAATCCATAACATCTTGATTCCTTTGCAAACACTGATGACTCCTGTGCCACCACCACTCGCCCTGCCTTCACCTCACAGGAAATCACTGTCTTGCTTTTGGTGTTTATCATTCCCATGTACTTTTTTCACACCTACTTACATATTTATGTAACAAAAAAACTGTGTGGCTGTGGTGTGCACGCATGTGTGTGTAGTGAGGAAGAGCTGGCACTAGTGCAGGCAGACAGAGAGAGAGAGACAGAGCACAGACTAAGTGCACAGTGAGAGCATGTACTGTTGGGCATATTTTGAAATAACTATTAGAAAGATATCCTAGTTTACCATCACTCATACTTTATTTGCTTCTCTCAACGTTTTATTAAAACCTCATCCAAGTTGACATGGTACCTCTAGTTTATTTATGTTAACTGCTGTGAAATACTCAATGTACAATTAGAGCCCATTGTCCTTTATTTGTAACACTTAAAAGAAAAATGCCAGATCCCAGAGCGCACAATTTGAGAAAGAAAAAAAAAAAAGGAAACTACCAAATAACTCTACAAAGTGGTGGCAACTATATACACTCCCCGTCGAAGGGTGTAAGATTTATGGTTCCTCTAGATACTTGGTATTGTCAAGATTATTAAGTTTTGCTAATCTAATTGGTTTGTAAGACTATCTGGTTGCTTTAATTTGCATTTTTTTATTTACTGATATAACCGATCCTTGTTTATTGGCTGATCTCATGCTTCTTCCATCAACAGGCTGTTAATGTTCTTTGCCCATTTTTCTTTCTTAAAAAAAATTACACGAGGGGGCTTCCCTGGTGGCGCAGAGGTTGAGAGTCCGCCTGCCGATGCAGGGGACGCGGGTTCGTGCCCCGGTCCGGGAAGATCCCACATGCCGCGGAGCAGCTGGGCCCGTGAGCCATGGCCGCTGAGCCTGTGCGTCTGGAGCCTGTGCTCCGCAACGGGAGAGGCCACGACAGCGAGAGGCCCGCGTACCGCAAAAAAAAAAAAAAAAAATTACACGATTGATTTATAAAAAGTGTACATCATTTTAAATAGTAATAAAAGCACATACATGTTTGCTCACCACCCATATCCATTTTCAGAAAAGAGAACATTACCAAAAACTTTGCAGCCCCTTTCATGCCCCTACCTGATCACAATCCCCTGCCACTCCTTGTAGAGGTAACAACCAAACTTAAAGTTTAAATTATTCCCTTGCTTTCCATAACTTGTCCACATATGCACGAACCCCAAAATAATATATTGGTTAGTTCTGCCCATGTCTTAAACTTTACATAAATGCAATCATACAATGTAAGCTTTTAAAACTTTCTTTGTCTAATGCTACTTTCTATATTCATTCATGTTAATGTATTTGGTTGTGATTTATTCATTTTCACAGATATACGAATACCATACCATATTGATAGTGCTATGAACATTCTCATCTATCTGCTGATAGAAGCACTCAAGATGCATCTGAACTATACATTTGAGAGTGGGGTTCCAGGTGTGGGTTTTATACTCCCTGAGAGCATTCTTACAGCTCCACAAATCGGCCAACTCTTAGTATTTCAGATTTTTCCCTACTGGATTCTTTTTACCATACTGAGACCTTTATGTTTGATCAACACTAATCCTCTGTTAGTTATATGCATAGCAGATTTCTCCACCCAGCCTGATGCTTGCCTTTTAACTTCGTTTAAGAATTCTTTTACTAGGTGTAAGTTTTACCTTAACGCAGTCAACTTTAAAAATTTTCTTCCATTACGGATTTTTCTTGTTTACGAATTCTCAATTTAAGAGACTGTGTTCTACCCTCAAGGTGATAACAATAATCTCTTATATTTTCTTCTCATGTTTTGAAGACTTCCTTTTCACAAATGGATTGTGAAACCATCCAGAGTTGAATTTTGCATTTGGTGTGAGGTAGAGACCAAGTGTTCTTTCCTCTAGAGACAACTGTCTCAGAGTAATTCATGTGGAATCCATCATCTCCCCACTTATTTAACATCACTTCCATTTTATAATGAAAACGAATTCCCAAATATGAGGAGAGCTCTTTCAAAGTTCTCTATTTGACTAAACTTGTGCCAATGCAAAACCATCTTAATAACTGGAGCATTATGAGTCTTGATGCTTGGTAAGGCATGTCCCCTTACACTGGTGCTCTTAAATTTTTTTCTGGCTATTTGTAAACTTGCTCTTCCTATAAATTTGAAAATCAATCCCTCAACTTCTCCAAAACACACAGTATTATTAGATTTACGATGAATTCACAGATTGATTTTGGGAAAGCTGTCATCTTCATGACTCTAGGAACATGGTATCTCATTCCTTTGCCTCTTCTTCCTTTACGTCTTTCAATAATATCTGATAATTTTATCTACAAGTATCTTGAACATCTTCTGCAACAATGATACCTTGAAGTTTTAGTTGATGTTATGAATAAAATCTTTATTCCATTTTATTTTCTAACTGGCTATTACCTGTAGATAAGAAATATATTTTTGTATATTGTCTTTGTATCCAACAGCACTGCTGAACTCTCTTATTAGCACTAATAATTGATCTGGATATTCTACTCAAGTTCCTAGGTAGCCCATCATGTCATCTATAAATGAGGCAGCTTTATCTCATGTTTCCCAATGTTTAGATATTCATTTCTCTTTCTGGTTTACTGCATAAACTAGAACCTCCCACACAGTGATGGCAAGTAACCCTGAATTGTTGCTAATTTGATGGGACTGTTTATAATGATGCACCACTAATTATGATGTATGCTGTGAGTGCTTGACAAATACCATTCATAAAGTTAAGGAAGTTTCCTTCTGTTCCTAGCTTGCTAAAAGTTTTTATCATAAGACATTAATGTCATCAAATGCTTTTTTAACATCCTAAAACATTAAATGCCACCAAATTATTTTCCCACATCTACTGAGGTGATCACATGCTTTTACTCCTTGTATCAGTTATATCATATAATGTAAAACGTGCATAGTAATAATGTGGTAGGACACAATACTCCAACAAATTAAATTGGCAAACATTTCATTTAATAATTCTGTACCTGTTCATTAAAAGTGAGAATAATCTGTGTTCATAAAGATGAAACCTCTAGGGCTTCCCTGGTGGCGCAAAGGTTGAGAGTCCGCCTGCCGATACAGGGGACGCGGGTTCGTGCCCCGATCCGGGAAGATCCCACATGCCGCAGAACGGCTGGGCCCATGAGCCGTGGCCGCTGAGCCTGCACGTCTGGAGCCTGTGCTCCGCAACGGGAGAGGCCCGCGTACCGCAAAAAAAAAAAAAAAAAAAAAAAAAAAAAAAAAAAAAAAAAAAAAGATGAAACCTCTAATATTATCTTTTTTATCTAATTTGTTATTAACAAGTCTAATGTGAAAGAAATGAGTTTGATAGGTCCCTCTTTTTCTATTTTTTGAGAAAGACTACAAGTCTTTCAGATTTTATAAAACCTCACAGTAAAATCATCTCAGAATGATGGAAGAGAGGCTATTAATTCTAGATTTAATTGGTTTCAGTTTTCTACTGAATGTAATATGTGCTCACACTCTAGTGTTTAATATCTCCTGCCTCCCGTTATTTTTTTAATCTTAATTGTTGTCTTCCCCGTGAAACCAGGGACCTTCTCGTGACTGTGTGATACCTTCTTACAGCCCCGGATCCCAGTTCATGTTCAGCAAATTTTTTTTTTTTAATTGACAGACTGACTGATCCCAATGTTTTCCTTCAGTCTTTTTCTTCGAACTTTTATTAGGAAAATTTCAAACACATGCAAAAATAGAAAGGATAATGTTGGATTCATCATGTATCCAACACCGGGCTTCAATAATTGACAATTCATGACCAATCCTCTTACATTCATCCCCAGACACCTACCCCCCGTTATTCTGAAGAAACTCCAGGCATCATTTTGCTCTCACGTATTTCAATATGTATCTCTGAAAGAGAATGACTGTATAAAAATATACTACCATTGTTATACCTTTTACAAAAGTAAAAATAAAGAACTCCTTAAATTCAAATATTCAGTTAGTGTTCAAATTTCCAATGGTCTCAAATCTTTTTTTCCTGAAAGATGTTTTCTCTTGATAGGATCTACACACTGTGATTGATTGAGATCTGTCCTTTTAACCTATAGGCACCATCGACTGTTTTTCCCTTTTGTTTTCCTTGCTTTTATTTGAAGAAACTGAATCATTTATCCTGTAGAGCAGTGCTTCTCAAACTGTCTACGGTAAAGAGACAGTTTTAGATTTCTAATCGGTCTCGAAACGATACACGGTGCTACTGCACAAAACCACCACCCAGACTGAGCACATGCAGCTCACCAAGAACATCTGGGAACACCTGGACCAATCTGCACGCAGATCCACAGAAGTCCTCTGACAACAGGCTTGACTATGATGGTCTAAACATTTCTAATCACTTACTTCTGATTCTTGTACTTATTTCATTATGCAGATCTCATCTTGAGAAACATTGTTGTAGAATTTTGCCAGGCTGGATTTTGCTTACCATATCTACATGGTATAGTTTAATGTGTTTCTCTGTCCTCTGTATCTCCTATAAATTTGGTTGTTGGATCTAGTGATTTGAACTGATTTAGGTCCAAAGTTTTTGGCAGGACTTCACAGGTGGCATTGTATTCTTCCATCAGGAGACACGTAAGTCTGGTTGCCCCTCTTTCTGTGATGGTAGCGGCCACTGGTGAACAGTGTTACCACCAGGACTTAATGTCAAACCCCTCTAGTCAATCTGGTTCCCACGGTTTGTTCTCTGGGAGACTCCTAAGGAAGTTCTCCTCTTCTCGGACCCCGGCTTCCCCCACCGCCTCCGTTTCTGACACAGTGCAGATCTGCCAGCCAGTGGTGAAGCGCTTAGCGAGACCCTGTCAGCCAGGGTGTTGGGGAGTTGTCTGTGGTTTGGGGTTCTGCTATTCCAGGTGCTGTGTCTGTTTTGTAAGACTTGGGACTACTAAAAACTATACAACCCACTTGCCACTTTTGAGAACAATGTTGTTTGCTTTTAGCAGGGTTTTTAATTTTGCTTAATAATATATTTAAAATGAAATGTATGGCCCATACTTTTTTTAGCTGCATCCCGTCCATTTTGCTTTATTAATGTTAACTGTGATGGTACAACTTAAGTGGGTCGACCAAGTTCCTACATAATAAAGTGACTACTTCCCCCACACCCGAGCTGTTTGAAGTATTTTCATTGTTGGTGAGTGATAAGTTAACTTTTGATACATCCTAATATTTCTCTTCAACCCATGAATCCATAGTTGTGAATTTTTAGATGCCTGAGGATACGGAAACTTTTATCACCCTTTTCTTACTGCTTTCTACATCAACTACATTGTAGTCAGGCATGGTTCTATTAATGTTACTGATTCTTTGACATGTGTTTACGACTTCAACTGTCAACTAGTACATGGGCAACTTACTTTTTTTTTTAATAACTTTATTTATTTATTTATTTTTGGCTGCGTTGGGTCTTCGTTGCTGCACGCAGGCTTTCTCTAGCTGCGGCAAGCAGGGGCTACTCTTTGTTGCGGTGCGCGGGCTACTCTTTGTTGCGGTGCGCAGGATTCTCACTGCGGTGGCTTCTCTTGTTGTGGAGCATGGGCTCCAGGCGCACAGGCTTCGTTGGTTGTGGCACACGGGCTCAGTAGTTGTGGCGCACAGGCTTAGTTGCTCCTCGGCATGTGGGATCTTCCCGGACCAGGGCTCAAACCCGTGTCTCCTGCATTGGCATGCGGATTATTAACCACTGAACCACTAGGGAAGCCCCTTATTTTTTTTTATTTTATTTTTTTGTGGTACGCGGGCCTCTCACTGCTGTGGCCTCTCCCGTTGCGGAGCACAGGCTCCGGACGCGCAGGCTCAGCGGCCATGGCTCACGGGCCCAAGCCGCTCCGTGGCATGTGGGATCTTCCCGGACCGCGGCACGAACCCGCGTCCCGTACATCGGCAGGCAGACTCTCAACCACTGCGCCACCAAGGAAGGCCCCTTATTTTTTTAAGTTATTCCATGTGACTATATACCTCCAGCTCTTCAATAAAGGATTTATGTATATGCCTGTCTATCTGTACAAACACAAATACACACACACACACACACACACAGAGTTACAGAATTTTAAAAATAAACATAAATCAAGCCTGTTAATCCTATTTTTCAGATTTCCTATATCTGTACCCATTTTATCTGCTTAATCCATTGGGTTTTGATTGAGGGCATTTAAAATCTTCTACTATGATTATGAGTTTGTCAAACTTAACTTTTATTTCTTCAGTTTTGGTTTCTATATTACAGCTATGATGTTGGGCACATTAAAATTCCTAAGTCATAAAGCATCCTGGTCGATGTATTATCCCTCTTTATTCATAGTTAATATTTTTTCCATATATTCTATTCTATCTAATATTAATCATTGTTTTACCAGCTTTCCTTTAGTAAGTATTTGCTTGATATATATTTTTCCTGCCCTTTACTTTCAACCTCTGGTGTGATTCTGCTTCAGGTTTCTCTAATTGAAAAATGTCCAATCTGATAATGTCTGTCTTTAAATTGGTAAATTTAACACATCTATATTTGTGAATACTGATACATCTTCCCTTTTTTCGAAACACAAAAGGGTTTTATTCACAATTAATAGTTAAATAAAATATACATTGTCAGCATCCATTTCTATGCTTATCCTTATTCCTTTACCCCATACCTCTCTATGCATTTTTCTCCTTGCTGAAATATACCATGTAGTGATGAAAACAACGATTACTGAGATTATGAGATAACAGGAAAACTTTAAAGGATGACAATATAGTTTTGTAAATTATATATGTAGCATGATTAAAACTACTGAAAAAATCCTATTCATAGGGTAATAAACTGAAAGAAGAAAACAAATTTTTTTGAGATTTAAGATTAGGTCAGACTTAGTACCAACACTTTAGCTGAGGCCAGGAATCCACAAAACTCCACCCCTCTCTCCCCCACACCGTTCCTGGAACTAAAGCCCCGCTTGGGTCCCAAGCAGCTCCTCTATGAAAAGCAACAGAACACAGTAGAACAGGTGAAGTTCAGGGTTTACTCTGCCACCAGCTGGCTGGGTAATACTGGGCAAGTTGCTAACCTACTGGGGCTTCAGATTTCTCGTGGTTCAAGTGGAAATAATTGGTCTCACAGGTTTTTATTACAAGGAGTAAACGAAACACGGCACGTGGAATTACTTTATCAAACTATATTCTTAGACACATACGTGTACGTGTGTGTGTGTGTGTGTAATCTTTCTAACTAGAAGCAGCATATACAGTCACATCATCTGAAAACGAGCCACGCCTGCTCCCCGCTAAACTGGACCAGGCCCCGCACAAGTGTGAAATGAAATGAGTTAATTCCCTACCTGCTCCCTGTTTCCCACCTTCTAAGGGAGCCTGGATTTTTTCCACCACTAAAACACCAGTGTGTGTCTCGCAGCCTCCTCTCCTCTGCCATTCCCACGGCTTGCAGGCTTACCAACCAGGGAGCACTGTCCTTTCTCATTTTTGTAATGAGATAAACTGGGCTGTGCACCTGCCACTGCCGTGACCTGGACACCCTGTCACTGGTGTCACACCGCCGCTGGCTCATTAGCTGTAGGTGACATTCCATCACTTGGTCATATTTCCCAGACTTTGACCTGATTTTGTCCACTTCCCTTTTGTTTCCTAATAAATCTGTATCCTTGTTAACAGTTATTACTCCTAACATAGAAAATAGCTTTTCCTAGCAGCAAAAGCGCTCATCTAAGCAGCTCTGGGATCAAGCTTGGATGGCCTTCTGTGTAAAGCTAATACCTATTTCTGAATTATCACAAATTCCCAGGAAGACAGCACACCCTGAAGCAAATGGTCCTCTCCTAAAACACGACTCATTTAACACAACAATTGACGGTTACTTATCAGCCTGAGGATCCTATACTGTTCCTGCTCATATCCAACAACCCACGTACCTGGTGTTTTGTGGGAAGGAGTTTTGTGACAATTATTCCTCCTGTTTCAGTGAACATGTTTGGAAGAAGTACTAAAGGAGTAATGCCTCATTAACACCATTTGTTTCTCACATAAAAACGGAGACGGTTTTAAAATATGTTAATGAAAGACAAGTGATATTGCACTTTTTTAGGAAATAAGACTCAAGCTTTAAGGCATATTCATAAATTGCCAAAAAAAGAAAAGCTGCACACAACATATTACGATGTCAGCTAACAGATGCAAGGAGTTGGGTGCTTTTGAGAATGGCCGGAATATCAGATTTGCTGATCAAAAAGGCTCTATGCATCCAAACACGTACTTCAAGAAGAGCAGTAATGAAGACACCTCAAAAAGAAAAA
The DNA here is from genome assembly GCA_004363435.1 of Platanista minor. Lineage (NCBI taxonomy): Eukaryota > Metazoa > Chordata > Mammalia > Artiodactyla > Platanistidae > Platanista > Platanista minor. Next base: position 37,357 of record RJWK010000903.1, read on the forward strand.
ATGTGAAAAGCACCCACAAGTGTAAAGCGGGGGACGGTAAGGAAAGAGTGTGGGACAAGAAGACAGCTTACAGTCTCAGCCACTAAACCACTAGTCCCCGGGCTGCCTAAGAAAGTCATTCGTGCCTAACGCCGGGAACACGTAATTAACCTCCGCCAACTGAGATCTGGGGTAACCAGACCACGGGACTCAGGGCTGCATCTCGAATTATCCGGGACTGGGGCTAAGTGTGAGCCACTGACTACCCCCTCGTAAGGAGAAACCCAGAGACAGGCACGTCGGGACCAGAAGGAAAAGGGCAGACACGAGGAAGCAAAGGCCTGGCAACTCCTGCGGCTGCTGACACAACACGTCAGCCAGAAAACCCTGAGCTCCGCCTGCACAGAGGACGCCACCCAGGACGGATAACGCACGGGTGCCGAACACGGTCAAGGACCCCGTGGGGCTTGGCTGAGATAAACCGCAGTGGCCTCCACGAGACCACACAGGCCGTCCTCCAAGCCCCAGAGGGGCCGCACTCACCTGGTGCCGGGAGAAGAGCCGCACGGCCTCCAGCTGGTGGAACACAGGGTGGTGCTGGGCGTCGATCTGGTCGCGCCGGTACACGTCGCCCACCACCAAGAAGGCATCCAGCCCCGCGTGCAGCAGGTCCCACTGGTGCGCGGACGTGTGCGCACGCAGCATGTGGGTCGCGTTCAGGTAATAGCTGTCACCATTCCTCCGGCTGGGGTGGTCGGCCGGGACGAGGAGGCTGTCGAAGTTCTGCCAGGTGGTGACCACCGGGGAGAGGTCGTCGTAGACAGAGAAGAGGGGCGTCCCCGAGCGGCCCACGTACCGCGCGTAGAAGTGCTGCTTCACCCTCTCCTTGATCAGCCACAGCGGGTGGTGCGGCCGGTTGTGCAGGTTCCTGCCGACGCTGGACAGGACCTTGCGGGACAGGTTGCTGTAGCGGTCCTGGGGGTAGGACTTGCCCAGCAGCTCCACCATGCCGCCCGGGGCCCCGGGGGCTCCCCGGGAGGTGGGCTCCAGGGCAGCGGGCCTCGCGCCCAAGGCCTGATGCTCAGGGCCTCGGCAGACCCCGCTGGCCTTCCTCGCCAGGTTGACATGCACCTGGGCAAGTCTCCTGAGAGCCCAGCAAACCATCGCAGCAACTCCTTTCACGGGTTCTGGAAAGAGCACACACATAAGCACCAGTCACGTTTCACTCTGCGGAAAGTAAGGGGGGGGGGGGGCGGGAGGGCCCTGTCTTCCACCAGCTCCCCACCACCCTACTGATGTCTGCCTCCCACTCCGCCACTCAGACAGAACAGCCAATTAAGGAAATTTGCCCAGAGAGGCTTATATTCTCTGCTCTACATCAAGAATCATGAACGTTATGTTTAGGTCCCTAATCTCTAGTTGTCCTCCCCTTGACATTTAGATCCATGAGTGTAAAGAAAATTTCCCTTATCAGGTCACATCATGTGCTGGACCCCTCACGTTGAATAAAACTATCAATGTGATGACTTTTTTTCTTTTTAAATTTATTTTATTTTATTTATTAATTTTTGTTTTTGGCTGCGTGCGGGCTTTCTCTAGTTGCAGTGAGCGGGGGCTACTCTTCGTTGCGGTGCGCGGGCTTCTCACTGTGGTGGCTTCTCTTGTTGCGGAGCACGGGCTCTAGGTGCGCGGGCTTCAGTAGTTGTGGCACGCGGGTTCAGTAGTTGTGGCTCACGGGCTCTAGAGCGTGGGCTCTAGAGCGCAGGCTCAGTAGTTGTGGCTCGCGGGCTTAGTTGCTCCGCGACATGTGGGATCTTCCCGGACCAGGGTTCGAACCCGTGTCCCCTGCACTGGCAGGTGGATTCTTCACCACTGCGCCACCAGGGAAGCCCCATGACTTTCTTTTATTTTGACTATTTTGGGGGGGTCTCATTCCTTAAAGGAAGCCCATGATTACGTCCATGTCTCTGAAGGATGGAAGGAGAATGTTTGAAAGGCCATCCTGCCCATTTCATCCTCATAACCACCAAGTTCTGCTCACTCCTGACAAAATGTGACTTCTGGATTAGTTCACCATATTACAAGATGACACGAACAACACTTTTCTTTTGGATGTTTCCAATAAAATATACCAATTTAGGTAACGGTTATTTTTATGTGATTTTTAAAAAATTAAAGTGACAAACTTAAGGAAATATTACACAGAGTGATAGACTATACCAGTGGACAGCTGAAATTATTTTTACAGACGCAAATCTTTTCTGTCCTCACATCTGGTCATGTCATTTAAACTTAATACCATTGCAGGATCCCATCAATTACATGTCCCTTTTGTAAAAGAGCAACTTTCTACTGCGCACCCACAGGAAACCAGGAGCAGACCTAAACTCACTTGGGAAGAGAGCCAGAGCAGCCAGGACACGGCGTGTTGACCAGATCTTCTTTTTAATGCCCAGAATTTAATAAGAAGAGGACCAGATTTCACAGCTGGAACTCACTCATAGGCTGTTCACATCAAAAATGAGGTGACAAAGATCCAGGTATAGCGGCCCAAACTCTAAGGTACAGGGAGTGTTAAGACAACACTGAAGGATTCTGGATACTTCCCTGCTGGCCCACGAGCAAGTTTAAATTGACTCGGGGATCTCAGGCATGAAGATCTTTAGAGGTCAAATCCCTAGGTTCATAAAAAATTTACCATGAACTTAAATCTGCCTAATACATCTTCTAAAACTTGGCATTTTTACCCACTCGGCTACTATAAAGCATACAACTAGGTAGTGATTTGACTTCCAGGACTCTGCGATCATACCAAGAAAATACATAACTTCATGCTAATAAACTGCGTTAGGAGGGAATGACATTGCTCCAAGCGACCATCCAAAGCACACCTGGTATGTACCCAGACAGCACAGCCCACTCAGCTTATGGAACCGAGACCTCCCAGATCCGAGTGAAATCACGCGTGACACCTGGGGAGCGCCCCTTTGTCTGAGACGGCCACCACGTTATTAGAAGCTTTCAAAGATACCCAGAAACTCTCTGGGTTTATTCATTTATGGCCCTATTTTGTCAGAGCTGTTGCGCAAAGTGTTTTTGGCTGCACTTCAGCGGAAATCTATCTTCCCCTCCACAGTGCTCAGTGGCCTGTCACTGCAGTGGATATAAACTTTAAATATGCCCGTGCCGCCTCTTGCGTCTCAGCACTAAGTCACACTGGTAGTTTGTCAGCGACCCAGCTCAGCGCCCTTGGCAAGACACAAGCATCTCTCCCTTCCAAAGCCATGTGCTGTCACCAAGCTCAGGATTCTTCCAGGGAAGGTGCTCCTGAGGCCATATTCATGGGCTGCCGACCCCCCTTTCTTTCTTCTGTTTCTGCTCCACACATGCCCACGCCCACCTGCACCCCCAGGCTCTGCTCCCACCAAAGTGCCCCATCCGCACGTCCTTCCTTGGTCCTCCTGACCCCACCCCAGGCTTGCTAAGGAAAGTTTACTTTTCCTGTCCTTGTTTTCAGATTTTTTAATCTATCTGCTCAGCTCTCATCTGTCATTTCTCCCCACCCAAAACAATTTGTTGTTTTTTTATTATCATCTCTTACAGAGGGAGAATAATGACTGTGCTAGATTTCCCACCGCCATCCGAAAAGTAAATGTCTTTCTTCTTTCCTCTGTCAAGTTTCTCTGTGAGAAAGTCCATCTGGAAAATACAGGAGACCCAGAAAGATAATGCCGACCGTGGTCCTGCCTCTATGGAAAGCGGTTTTCCATTTCATCCTTCCAACAACTCTGTGAGGCAAGGGTTACTCTTGTTATTTTTCAAAGAATCTAGGCCTCAATTATACCTTGTAACTTGCAAAAACTCATACAAGCTACCTGCAGACAAAGTTCAGAACTCTGAGCAACTCAATTATTTCTCAGTCAAAACAGACCCAAGACTGTTACATTCAAATTACTTCTCTGTAATTACCTATCTTATCTGAGCAACTTAGATTATACCTCAATGCATTTTAAATACATGCATGAATAAATCAAAGGAAACACATTCGCTTAGATGGTGGAAATGAAATACCATTCAACTCAGGACCTGCGGGCCAAACCTGCCCATGCCCTGTTTTTGAAAATAACGTTTGGAAGAACCCAGTGATGCCTGTTTGTTTACATATTATTGTCTGCGGAGGCTTTTCCACTACAAAGGCAGAGCTGAATAGTTGACTGCACCGCCCACAAGGCCTAAAATACTTATTATCTTGTCCTTTACAGAAAAAGTTTGCTGAGCCCTGTTTTAGCTTAACTCACTGAAAAGTTCTTCCACATTACTAAGAATATCTTCTGGTCACAAATATATGTAGATTATAGAGCCACTGAAAGTAACCAACGTACAAATGTGAATATTAAATGTGTTAACTTCGGCACAGAAGCGACAGTGAGACAGACGGTGAAAAGAGTCAGTACAACATCACGGGCAAAGGCCACACTGAGCAGAGACACCCATGGGCTGTGACCCTAGGCTGGCCACTTGGGCGCTCTGTGTATTATCCTTGGACACAGCATTTGGCTTTTTTCGGCCCTCAAGTTTCTCATGTATAGATACAGAAAATAATATCTACCTCACAGTAAAAGGATTACACCGCATCCTGTTCATAATGTACTTAACACATTGTCCAGTATGTAAGACACAAAATAAGTTGAATTCAAGGTTAAAAATGGCCCATAGGCTTCTAGAGACCAGGTAACAGAGAAAGCAATACCACTGAGACAGAGAACATGGGATGAATTTTATTTGTTTGTCCAAATGATTTCCACATGTGTGTCTTGGGTTCGAGAGGGAAACAACTTTGGACATGTTGAAGTTAAGTACCGGTGACAGAGCCATCTTACAATTTCTAGGACTCAGTCTGAGGTTTGGAAATAAGGTAAGAGCTCAGTAGTAGCAATGGAGACCTTGGGATTTGTGTGTATAGAGGTAAGAGTTAACATCGTAAGGATGTATAAGAACCCATGGGAAAGTGAGAGTAAAAGCAGAAATGGGGAAAAGACAGAGCTCTTGGCAATTATCCTCTTTAAGGGAAGGGTATATAAAGAGTAAGAGAACCAAAGGGCTCTCACAGAAGCCTAGGACAGGAAGTTTCTAGAAGGAAACCAAGTGCCACTGTATATACCATTCTTAATATGCTGTATTGTTACCAATTGTCTGTCTTCCTGCTAGACTATGTGGTTCTTGAGAGTAGAAGACACACAACCCCTCTCTTTCCCAAATGTCTGTGCACTCAGAGACTAGCACTACACCTGACACCAGGCAGAAGAGGAAGGGAGAAGGGAAAGAGGGAAAACAGAAGAGGATGGGAAGGAAATTGGTCAACAGGATCAAATGTAGCGAAGATGTTAGGCAGGGGGCAAAGTAAAGAACTATTTGACAAGATGACCATCAGCGGGGCAACTTCAACGGCCGGGTGAAGACAGAAGTCAGATCACCACGGGTTTACATGAATGGAGCATATAAAAATGAAGGAGGGTGCCAATGAGAAAATGGATTAAAAATATCTTAAAGCTTCTGAGACCGAAAGAAAGGAAGTTGAGGGAACTTTCAATAGATGACCCTGATCTCCCAAGGAAAGCTTTAGACTTATAAAGAAAAATATTCTGTACAATCTCAACATTCACCAAGTAAATGTTATTTTGTCTGTTAGAATGAATGAATTTTGCAGCGGTTTAAACAGTCCTTCCTTCAATCTCCCTCAGTCTTGTGTGTAAAGGAGAAACTAAGTAGTGGTAATTTCTCTAAAGCACAATTAGCTTACCAGAAAGGGCCATGGTACCCAAACGTGACCCACATGTGGTCACGGCCACGCAAAAGAGATCAGGTGCGTCCCATTAACCTGCAGAGACAAGGATGAAACAGCATCTACCTAGAAGAATGAAGCTGGGCCCAGTCAACACACAGCTTATATACTGTACTGGACTAAATAATGGCAGGGAAACAGCCAATTTCCATTAACTTTTGCTCATAAAGAGCAGGCAAAGAGTATGTTTTTGTTCCTGCTGAGTAGGTGAATGCAAAGAAAATGTCTATACAAAGGCCGTTCCCTATGTTACTGGTGCAGCCTTTCTGGGCAGCCATTTAGCACTAGCAAGAGACTCAAACCTGTTCATACCCTTTGGCACAGTAACTACCCTTCGAGGAATTATCACAAGAAACAATGTAAATTAAGACAGAAGTGAAACACAAAGACGTTTTATTACAGTGTGATTTACAATACAGAAAAATTACAAACAACATAAACTTTCCCCAGAGAAGGAGAAATTAGGTAAATTATAGAACCATACAGTAAAACATTGTGCAGTCATAAAGTATAATGGTTGCAAAGAGTTTTAATGACATAACTACATACTTAAAAAGTGATAAATAGAATATTAAAATGTATGATATGATCTTAACTATGTAAAAAAAAAAATATATATATATATATATATAAATACATACATACTATATTTAGAAACCGTGGAAGAACTATGCAAGATTCAATAGCTATAATCCCTGGTCCCTATTTTCTATTTTCTATTTTTATAGTTCTAAATTTTCTAAATGGACATCTACTACATTTTTTTACTAAACTTGTTATTTTCAAATAGTTGAATTATTACAAGAAAAAGTTACTTAAAAATATGGCGAGTTGAGTTCTAGCCATTTTAATAGGTTGTATTAAACCCACTTATAATTGTATCAAGAATAATGCCAATATATGGACATATATACACTACCAAATGTAAAACAGATAGCTAGTGGGAAGCAGCCGCATAGCAAAGGGAGATCAGCTCGGTGCTTTGCGACCATCTAGAGGGGTGGGATAGGGAGGGTGGGAGGGAGACGCAAGAGAGAGGAGATATGGGAATATATGTATATGTATAGCTGGTTCACTTTGTTATAAAGCAGAAACTAACACACCATTGTAAAGCAATTATACTCCAATAAAGGTGTTAAAAAACAATAACAAAAAAACAAAAACAAAATAATAATGCCAATATAAACGTAATGCTGCTGTAGTTAAATTAACTGCATTCAGTGACCAGGTAAGAGATTACTTTTAACAACACAGGTGTCCACTTCGGAAAGAAATGCACAATGTGAGAGCTGTGAGTTTCAGTTTTACCTGAGGACTTACTGAGGACTGTGGTCCAGGAGACATTCTCTCGAGTGACTCTGAGAAACTGCTTCTAAGAGGTAGAGGTCCACGCGATTTTGGTGAAGGAGTGTGTGCAATCAAGCATACATCTCACTAGAAGGTTACCGCTAGTCACGAAGAATATCATTTCAGTTAATGAACTTTAAGTGCTTTTCTCAGTATGGGAAGATGCAAGAATACAGTTCATAAAAAATTTCTCCTGAAATATTTCTAACTATCTGAGGGCCGTTAGGCCCAAAATATGGCCTGTTTTCCCGGCACACAGAGTGCTTCATTCTGATCTTCACCCTGAATTCCTTCCAGGGTGTACTGTATTGTAATCTTTTTTTGGCTGCATGGCATGTGGAATTTTCCCTGACCAGAGATCGAACCCGTGGCCCCTGCACTGGGAGCGTGGAGTCTTAACCACTGGACAGGTCAGCAACTGCAGTGGCTAATGACATGATACTTGTAGAACAGGACAGTGGGCAACATTCTTTGTTTTCCACAGATGAAATGCCTGGCATATAAAACACTTCTTTGCCTTTCCAAATTCCTTTCCCTAGCTATAAATCAACTGTCAGAAGCACAATGCCAATCAGTCAATGCTTTTTTCCCCAAGACATTCAGATTTTCTAGGAAATTGGTAATATTGGCTCTTATGCCAAACAGATGTTTCTCAATGATACCCATTAATGAAATCTTTAATACACGTTAAAGCTAAAATGTTACGCTGTCTTTTAGTAAGAAAAAAATCTTTCTTATTTCTAAGGAAAATAGTCACTAAAGCTTAGTTCAGTCTAAGCTAATACCTATGCTACATGTGCAGCTCACGGTATGGGGCTGCAAGAGGATCTCAGAAAAGTACAACAGCATGGCTATCACCGTGGTGATCGTCAGCCTCAACCTGGGCATCTGATGATGGGCCTGGAACATCATTCTCAAATGATGCCCCCTGCCCCGCCCCCGCCCCTCCGGCACACGGCCTTTAGATAGGCTTGTTTGTCTCCTGACACTTTAATATGGATTTCTACCCTCATTAACATAAACTCAGGGGTAGTAGAAAAGGGCTTGTTCTATGAATAACAATAGACACCCATTTTTCAGGAACAGAACAAAACTGAACACTGTAACAAGAGAATGCCCCTGTGTGTTACAGATTACAGTCAGAAGGGTTTTAGGAGCTGCGTGCTAGCAACAGTGGAAGAAGGCCACACGTGTATTTCTTATTGTAAATCTCACTATCACACCTACATTCATGACGCCATCCTCATCACTACTCTTCTCACGCTTGTCTGAATTTAACACCATTCCAGCAATTCCGCCTTCATTCAAGGAATGCACAAGAGGTGCAACATTACCAAATTCAGCTTTTATTCAACTTATTTACTACACTGGCTGATCGACTTCCAGCAGAAGAAGAGGAATGTGGGTAATCTCTTCATTAGTGACATGAAATCCTTCAATGTCTTCTCTGTGGGTTCACAGTCAAACCTCATTGTGGTCCAAAGTCAGTGCCAAGCATTTATTAGTGTTGATTTATCAGCCTCATTTCCAGCATTAGCAGCTGCAGAAATAGCATTTCAAGGCTGAGTTCTTACAGGTCTTGGAACTTCAGGAATCCGTTAACTACAGCAAGCAGTTTTATTTTACTGTGTAATGACTGTATACTTGTTCTTCAGGGGCATAAAATTCCTTGGTCACCAGGCTCCGTTACAGATGTCATGCTGTTGAGTAGGCAAATGTCAAAAATACTACTTTTCACAAGAAGCTGAAAAGTAAGGCTGTAAGCAACTTTAGGCAGGAAAGAGCTCTCTACGGGGAAGAGGCCCTTTTGTCCTGTGCCTAACCTTAAATCAGGTGCCCCCATGCTCTACTCATCTCAGGCCCTAGCACACCTTTCAAATCTTTTGACCACACAATACCTTGCCTAACCTGTTGGTTCTTTCCGTAGATCAGAGGACTAGAAATAAAGAATAATTAACAGATGACCAGATCTCTCCCCTAGCTTCCGTTTCAGTAATCTCACGAACCAACTATGTGAACGAAATAGCATCTAAAGAAAAATCACAAGTCAACAAGCCTGTACACAAGCCTGCAGACAGTGGGGGATGGTGATGACTGTGATGACCCACCATCTTAATGATTAACTGAGATTACCTCCCTTTCTCCCTTTAAAAACTTTCATGGCTGAGCAGAATATTTATTCAGATATGGCTTTGGGTGAACACAACCACCTTTCCTGCCCCCTCACGGCTTCCTTCCCAGGACACACACCATGTTTCACTTCTCAGGCACCTATGTGTTGAGGAGTGACCCTAGGATTTTGGGTCCTTCCATAAATAGCATTTTCTTTAATTCTGCGTTATCAATATGGGTGCGTTAACAGGCTTTTTGTAATTTTAATTACATAACAAAACAGTAATTGGGTTCAATTAAAGTGTTTTCACCTCTCCTATCTCATAGGTGACATTAATCAGAAGGGAAATGTAATTTAATATGGTGGCGAAATAAAATATATCACGTTATGTTAGTAGAAGCCAGCTCTGAATTCAGGAATATCTATATCAAAATATTTATACATTTTAGAGAAACAGAGAAGATTAGGCTACATAATGTTTATATAACCTAAACCAAAGGAGTTAAAGAAGCCAAGAGCACAGTTGAAACTTGGTCAAATAGGGCAAAGGTCTTACAAGCCCAGGCCCGGTCCTGATGACCCGGCCAGAGTTCTGTCCTTGGGAGAGCAGGACCATAAGGAAAAGGGCCACGTGCAAATGAAGCCAGTCCTCAGAGACAAGGCCACACATTATCTGGCTAGCTCCACCTTGCAGAATAACTAGGGGGTTATTCTGGGAGGGGTCTTGTGCAATACACAATGAATAAGACCACCGAGAGTCCAGTCTGGATGTGCAGAAGAACAGAAGATATCGTTTCTACAAATTCTGGAACTAACTGGGCACCAGGAAAACTTATCTCCTGCTGGCTTGGTTGAAGCCAATATAAATTACCTAGATGTTTAACATAGAAATAATCACACTTTTCGTGCCAAATGAACCTAGTGTTAAGTATCTGTGGACATATACATCTCTCCCACTAGAAAATAGCCAATATAGGGTCAAATGGACACTGCATTTTGAAATCAGTACCTTGCAGTAACATGAAATGCCTAGGAGAATGTTTTAACACACAGTGATACTAAGAGCGTCCCATACTCTTTCCATGAGTTTTGTCTATTTGAACACAACTATCATTTTTCCCAGCATCTGGTGTGCCTAATTCCTAGCTATGATTGTGGGCACTGATACCAACAACTTTGCTTTTGTACTTTGGGTACTTTAACACTGAAGAGAATAAAGGATACATAAACTCTTTCCTCTAAAGATTTGCCACGGAGATGCGTTTTTCTGATTGATTCAGGAGCATGTAAGTAACAAAAGGGAAGCCCCCAAGGCAGAAAACTGTAGCTCCAGAACGCAGGAGGGTCTCACTGCTCAGAAATACCAACGGCCCTTTACCATTCACAAATGCTCTTACTTTGCGCGAATGAATGCAATTCTTCCCTCCAATGACTATTTATCCACCATCGGTTTCAGCAACGTATTAAGGCATGGCTTAAAACCACCAGCACGAAATTGGCACTGGACTTTGCGGCCAGGGCACATGGCTTCCACGGGTTGGCAAGACCCAGCTGCTGCATAACTGAGCACACCACTTGTCAAGACAGTGACGCAAGAACCTGGCAGCTCCGCTCAGAGGGCAGGCCAGACAAGGGACAGGGCCAGGGACAACCGATCAGAGAGCCCGAGAAAGCCCCTGCCACCGCAGCCTTCTTTGGTAATAGGCACCTTTTGTGTAGATAATGTCTTTGATTAAAATTAAGTCTAAGGGGGAAAAAAAGGAGTGAGGAAAGCAATTCTACAGACAATCATTATGTGAATATACAAGGCCATGTTCCCATTCAGAAGAGATGCCTTTTCATCACTATAATTCAGGGGAGAAATGACTAGCAGTACCATTCTCTGCTCATAAATGCCGTGTTTTCAAGAATGAGAGATTGGAAAGTGTTCTGTCATGCTGGAAACTTCTTAATTATTTAAGAATGGAGGAGTACTCAAGAGAAAAATCTCTTATGATGGACACAGAAACAAATGGAAAAACACAACTTTTTAAAGGTTTTTAAAAACAAAAATCACTGTACTCAGTTCCAAGAGAAATCAGTTTTGCTGTCATAAGTCAAAAGGTTAAAATCTGTAATTAAGCAAATGCATGAGGGAATGACTGCAGACAAAAGACCCTACAAAATTAATTTGAAGGCTGGTTAATAAGTATCTAAAGATGTCACCATATTTGGAATTGTAGTTAGACTCCCAACCACTCTTTCACAAATTTTCACTTAAGAAAAATATCATGAGTTAAAATTAAGCTCATGTTACCATTACCCATTAGTATGAATGAATACTTTCCTAAATATGCCAGGGAAAAAATTCCTCTCATGCATATAAAAAATAATACAAACACTATAAAACAAATATACCAAACTCTTCCTTAATGCTCTTTAGCATCTCATCAAAGTCAAGTGAAACATCAAAACTGCTGACTAATCTCAACTTAGGTCAAGCTACTAGTCATCATTTATTTTTGTTTCTAATGAAAGGTACTTACAGTCGTTCCACATATTACACACTTGGAGAATGACAGCATAATTAATTATCCACTAAATTCAGCATTTTAAATAATGTGTAATAACCCTACTAATGTACGTGTACTGAATAGTCTTTAAATAAAAAATACTCAGCTAATGAAAAAGACTAAAGTATTCGCCCAGAAATACTTAGCAAGCTGAACGACTATGGCAAGTAAAATTAAAACTTGTTTTAAACCAACTCACTAAACTGCATATTAAAAACTATCTTAGGTAATTAGAAATATTACTGTTACATAGAAGACATAGCCTCCAGGTTAAAAATTCTTCTCTCCTAAATATTCTAAATAAAATGATTTTATCTAAGATCCTCCAAATAAAGTCGCTGGATATAAAATCCTGGAGTCTTGGCTACAGTGGAGGTAAGAGTCTTTCTAGCACACAAAGGCTTTGCCAGCCCTTAGCTCCATAATTATTTTTTCATTTGTTTCTGTATTTATTTATTTTTATATGTTATTGAAGTATAGTTGGTAGCTCCATAATTATTAAGTAGACGCTAACAGCCTGAAACACTACCTACAAATGGTGACACATCACCTCCTCTCTGAAGCCTTTTGTTTATTCTTATTTCTTTCATTTAATCCTCTTGACAACACTATGACAGGCATAGACTAATTTGCCCAGTGTCGTGCCTGCCAACTGAAGACTGCATCAGGGTCCAAGCCCAGGCCATCTGCCTCTCACCCGGTCCCAGGCTGCTTGTCCTCTCCTGATAAACACCAGCCAACTTTGCTTTTTTCAACAGATACAATCCTGAGAAGCTCCTTGTGAGAGTTCTTTTCAAACCAAAACACATCTTCCCATTGACATGACCCGTAATTCCCGAGATGTTTAATCTCTATGAAACCAGGTCTTACCCTTCACACTCTGCTCAGCCAGAACTGACCCATCTCTTCTTTCTTCCCCAAAAGCACATAAAACACTCACTGCACCCACCAATCAGGATGCTGCTCCATCTGTTAGATCTTAAGCTACTGGAGGACGGGGACAATGCTTCTGTCCTTAAAAAGAATGTTTTCCCAAGTCAAACAAGTAAACCCCACTAGGAATATCCATGTTGTCTATTTCCATATCACTGTTTCACTAAGAGAAGACACTATTCCATAACTCACAGTGATATTTCAACTGCCTGATCCTCTCCCCACAGCAGACCTAATGATAAAAGTCAAAGCATAGCACTGAGGTTCACTCAGCAAGTCATTTACAAGGGTGGAAATCAAACAACACTCCTTAATTCTTAATGCAGAGAAGGCTGTCGTGTGCCTGCTAAATCATACTCTGAACATCACAGCGAGATGGCAGAAGAGTGAAATTTAGGCCTACATGTCAGGTTCCATCAGCCCTAATCAGCCACAACCAGTCCTGATTATACTGTGCTCTCGGCTAAAATCCCCTGTAAAACACATAGTTCTGCATTTTTCTATAAGTTTTGTAAGTTTAAAGGATTAGCTAGTACATGAAAGCATTGAATTCAAATTGCAAAATATCTGGGTCATGAAAACAGTGAAAATAATACAGTCAATTCTCATTTTTCAAGGTAGTTCTGATCTAGGACATCTCTGAGAACACCGAATCAATGGACACTGAACCACTGCTCCTCAGGGAGAGAGAGTTAGTGTCCTGAGAGGCCCTGCTCACATTTTTGTCAACTAATCAGTACATAACCTTGGCTTATGTGTCCTTCTGTTTAAAGACATCTTATGTAATATATACGGTTTTTTCATTAACACTGACCTCACAGCCAACTGCACCGTAGCTCATGCCTGAATGAAGTTCATCTCACACACGTATTTTCCCCACAAGGCATGTCACAGCCTTCCTGCTCTCAAGGACACTAGACAGCACTTCAGCACTAGGCCTGGGGGCCATTTAAACAGCAAAATCACCCCCAAAACGCACAAAAATACAAAAAACACGGCACTAAAGAGATGGCAAAAAAGATACTTATTTAAGTAGGAGCTGAAATGAGAAGGCAGACCACCTCCTTGTCTGACCTCAGCTGGGAACATGTGGGTAGGAGACTCTGATTTGTGATGTTCTGCGCATGTCCTCAAATGACCGTGAAAGCCCCAGGAGTGCTGATTTTGAGGTTATAAATAAACTCTAGCAACTAGGCAAATTCACAAATACAAAACTAGTAAATAATAAAGACTGCATGTATGTCAAGAAATTACTAACAGTAGATGCCTCCAAGGAAGGGAACTGGGTGGCTGGGAGACAGAGGTAGGAGAGAAACTTTTTTTTTTACTATACAGCATCATATAACCTTTTGAATTTTGTAGGGTGTGTGTGACAGAGAGGAATTTATGACCTATGCTCAGGAAAAGAGCATTGAGTACATTAGTAATCTAAAAAAAAAAGTAAAACTAAGCTTTGGGTTCTAATAGTAAAACGGCAACCAAATAAAATTAAGAATAAGAAAGAATGAAAGTAGAAACAAATGAATTCAAAAGTGGAAGAATCACAAATATTTGGAGTTTCTCTGCACTGAAGAAACTGAGAGCAGACTCTCATAGGAGGGAATGGCACAGAGGATTATGTATTTGAAAGCGAAAAAAATCCCATGACCTTAGGTTCCCTTAGGAGGGGGCTATGGGGAGGATAATAAAAAATGAAGGTATTTTGGAAATAATTATGTAGTAAGCAATGAGCTTTACACGTAAGTTAATTATAGGAAATTTACACTTACGATTTTAAACAACACTGAAGATGATTTTACGTAGGACAGTGGCACTCAAAGTGTGGTCCCAGGACCAGCTGCACCAACATCACTAGAGAAGCTGTTAGAAGTAAGACTCTGGCCCCACCCCGATCCAGGAAATAGGGACTTGGGGCAGGGCCGGCAGGCGTCAGGGGGATTCTGATGCCAGGAAAGGCTGGAGAACCACAGGTACAGAAATACCGTGAAATGTTACTATAGTATTTAACAGAGGCAATAAACAAAATTTAAATTTTTCTCAATGACAATGGGCATCCTTTGGAAAGGCTATGCCTATTCTGGGCCATCATACAGTTTTTTGTTGTTTTTAAATTTGTTTGTCTCCTTCTTGGATTTCCATTGGCCAGCAGATCCTCTCCCACTGTAAGAGTAGTACTGAAAGCTCTGCCATCCTCTGTGAACTTGAGGTTTCCACTCTGTTGTAAGCTGCGCGGAAGCAAAACAATTCAGCTCATTAGAACTGAATACCAAGTGTGAATAAGGCTGGGTGCAGACCTAAGGAATAAAGTGCCTGGTCTGAATGCAGAAGGATGGAAATGGACTTTTCTTATTCCCAGACCTGGACTGCACACCAGAAGGATGACATGGGTAGAAAATTACTCCCTGGATACGATGCAGATGGTAACTTACTGAGGTGTGGAAAATAGCCTATCACTTAGACTAGAATATATGTCTGTTACTGTTGTTACAAAAATTCACTTGAAAGAAAAACAAAGCTGCAAAGAGGAGGCGCTCAGAAGCCTGGTTCCAGGCTCCCTGGGCTTCACTCTCTCACAGCGGCTGCAACAGTAGGAAGAATGGCGCCCTCTGTGGCTAGTTAGGAAAGTATTTAAATATTTCAAAAAAACTTAAAAATCCAAAGTCAGAGGGAGCTTCAAGAGGAGTTAGCCCAACCACGGCATTTGACAGGCGGGAAAGCGAGGCCCAGAGACGCCCTCTCCGCAGGGACCAGGCCCCCTCCTCCTCCACAGGTCGCCCCGTGCTCCCTCATGGTCCCACCTGCATCCTCCTTCACACCAGGAAAGCACCAGAACAGTGGCAAGCAAGTACCTGAGCAGAGTGGGCATTACATACTTGCATTATTTTTATTTTAGATTTTAAAGATCAATGTTAATCTTCTGAAAGACGAGCTTTACTTTTTAAGGCTTCCTCCCAGAAATCAAAGTTACCTTCAAAGAACATCCCGACAGCTGATGACCTACCTTACAAGTGGAAAAAACCAAAAGCTGTTTTCAAATTTTTATTGCCAGAGATTTAGTCTGTTAGGCATGGTGTCCTTGACTTTTTATAGAGATTGTGAAAGTGTACTGCCTCTAAATGACTGAATAGGGCAAAACAAAAACAGTGAGAATTCCCAATTGGAAACAGCCTGAGGACCCAACTCTAAAGGGCTTGTGAAATAAAATACTTTACAGTTAAATTAACTTAAAAAGGAGGGGGCAGTCCTAGTGTTATGGGACTGAGCCCTTAACCGGTGGGATCTGGGATTATCTCCGGGTACTCAGTGCCAGAACTGAGATAAATTATAGGACACCCAGCTGGTGTCTGAGAACCACTTACTTACTGGTGCGGGGAAAACCTTCACACATTTGGGGACCAGAAGTGTCAGAAGTGAAGTAAAGTAGACAAACAGGATAAACAAACACGCAGAAAGGACAAACTGGGTTTTTCCCTACATCAGAAGGAAGGAAAAAACTGAGAGTCTTTGCTTTACACCATGGTGTGGACGTACAACAGTTTGTTTGACCATGCATACACCCTTGGAAGGATGGCTGGTGGTTTTTACTATGAACATTAGTGTATAAATTCTTATGTGAGCATATGTTTTCATTTCTCCAGGGTAAACAGCCCAAGAATGCATAGCTAGGTCAAATGGTGGCTGAATATTTAGTTTCATAAGGAACTGCCAAACTGTTTCCCAGAGTTGCTGTATCTTTTACTTCCCACAACAATGTATGAGGGAATCTAGTTTCTCTACAACCTTACCAGCACTTGGGGTTGTCACCATTTTTCATCTTAGCCATTTTGATAGGTATGTAGTGATATCTCTTTGCGGTTTAAATATTCATTTCCCTAATGGGTAATGATGGTGAACATCTTTTCATGTGCTTATTTACCATGTGTAGATCTTCTTGGTGAAATGTCCATTCATGCTATTTTCCCTTTTCTAATTGCACTATTTTTTCTTTCTTTGTTTTACTGTTGAATTTTCTCTTATGAATCATGCTTTGGGTGTCAAGTCTAAGAACTATTTGCCAAGCCCTACATCCTAAAAATTTTCTCCTATGTTTTTCCTAAAAGATTTATAGTTTTACATTTAAGTTCATGATTCATCTTGAGTTAATTTTTATATAAGCTGTGAGAGTTAAGCCAAAGTTCATCGTTTTGCCAATGGACGTCCAATTGTTCCCACACCATTTTTTGAAAAGCCTATCCTTCCTTCATTAAATTGCTATTCCTAGATTCTCTATTCCGTGTCTGTCCCTCCACCAATACCATTCTGCCTTAGTTTACTGTAGCTCTTGCAGGCTTTCATAACAATCATTCCACTGACTTTATTCTTTCTCAAAATTATTTAACTATTCTAAGACCTGTGCCTTTCCATATAAATTTGGTTTTTTTTTAAATAGATTTATTTATGTATTTATTATTTTTGGCTGCATTGGGTCTTCGTTGCAGTGTGCAGGCTTCTCGTTGTGGTGGCTTCTCTTGCTGCAGAGCACGGGCTCTAGGTGCATGGGCTTCAGCAGTTGTGGCACACGGGCTCAGAGGTTGTGGCTTGCAGGCTCTAGAGCGCAGACTCAGTAGTTGTGGCGCATGGGCTTAGTTGCTCCGCTGCATGTGGGATCTTCCCGGCCCAGGGCTCGAACCCGTGTCCCCTGCATTGGCAGGCAGACTCTTAACCACTGCACCACGAGGAAAGCCCCCATATAAATTTTAGAAGACGCTTGTGTATAAAACCCTTGATGGTTCTCAAGGGAAAGGGTGAAGGGTCACTTTACAGTGGAGAAAAGTGACACATGCTACCTCGGCTAGGCGATCAAACCAACAGCCACAGTGATCAGCTAAGCTGATAGTGCGCCCATGATATGATGCATGAGGGTGGCCCTTATCTCTGTGGGTGTCCTCCCCAAAACACACATCACACTAGTCTCATCATGAGAAAAACCTCACACAAATCCCAGCTGAGAGACATTCTACAAAATATCTGTCACCAGGTACTCCATGAAACTGTCCAAGTCATCACAATCCAGGAAAATCTAATACACTGTCCAGCTCAAGACAGAAATGACCAAATGTCAAGTGGAATCCTGGATGGGATTCCAGAGCAGAGAAAGGACATCACGTAAACATAAGGCAGTCTGATGAAAAGTATGGACTTCAGTTAATAATAATGTATCAGTACGGATTCATTAATTTTAACAAACTCACCAGACTAATGTAAGATGTTAATAACCAGAAAAACAATGTGAGAGGTGTGGAAACTCTTTGGATTACTTTCCCAATTTTTCTATAAATCTGAAACTGTTCTAAAACAAAAACTTGTATATTTCTAAAAAGGCAGTGCTCAAGGACTGATATTTAATAAGGCTGATAATTTTTAGTACTTTATTGGGATGACTTTAAGTGGGGGAAAAAAAAAAACCTTTGCTGGCATTTTCACGGTAATTACACTGAACAATTTAGGGAGAACTGACACCTCATTATGTTGAGTCTTCCAGGCTGTGAGCACGTCTCTCTCCCTTTGTTTAGGTCTTTGAGTTCTTTCATCAGCATTTTGTAATCTTCAGCATAAAGCTCCTATACATGTTTTGTTAAATATGGTCCTATTTCCTGAGAGTGACGGTAAATAGTTTTGTGTCTGTACTGTCGGTTCCCACACGTTTGTTGCTAGCATATAGAAATGTGATGGATTTTTATTTGTTGATATTATATCCTGAGACCTTGCAGAACTCACCTATTAGTTTTAGGAGAGTTGTTTTGTTTTGTTTTTCATACATTCTTTGGGATTTTCTGCACAGACAATCATATCATCTTCAAACAGGGATAGTTTTCTTTCTTCCTTTCCAATATAAATGGCTTGATTTCCTGTTCTTGCCTTATTGAAGCTGCTAGAACTTCCAATACAACGTGGAACAAGAATGTTGAACGCAGATATCTTGGCCTTGTTCCCAATCTTAGGGAGAAAACATCCCATCTCTTAGCATTAGATATGATGTTAACCGGAGGGTCTTTACAGATGAGCTTCATCAAGTTGAAAAAGTTCCCCCCTATCCCTAGTTTGCTGAGAGTTTTATCTTGAATGAGTACTGGATTTTGTGGAATAATTTTTCCATATCAATTGATATGATCACATGATTTTCTTTAGCCAGCTGATATGGTGGCTTACAATGTCTGGTTTTCAAATACTGACTTAAGGTGAGTTTTCTAAGACAAATAGGACTTCACTAGACTTGAATATAAAAGCATTTGTGTTCATTTGCTTAATGTCTATTTATCCTTACTAGACTACCACCTCCATGGTGACATGGATTATTTACATTTTGTTCTACACTATATACCCCAAAACAAGCCCAGCACCTAGCACATAATAAACACTCAGCAAATATTTGTGGAAGCGGGGTAAAGAACAGAATGTACAAGTGCGCAGCCATCAGTGTATGTACACATTAGTCAGCCAGGGAAACAGAAGCAGATTATGCTGAGGAGTGGCCAAAAGGCAGAGTGCCCACCTCAGAGTATATACATAAATTAATTCAAGATACATCAAAAAACTACTGACCAAAATGTAAAGCTTTGAGAAGAAAACATATTAGAATATCTTCGTAACTTGGGGGTGGACACAGGTTTCTTAAAACATAGCAATAATCATGAAAGAAACCATTGGCAAGATTGTATATGAAAATTAAAATTTTCTGTTCTTCAAAAGACATCTTTAAGAAAATTAAAAGGAAGCCGAAGACTGGGAGAAAAGATTTGTAAAACATGAACACGGCAGCTGTGACATATAAAGAACCCCTGCAATTCAATAATAAAAAGACAAGGAGTCACAATCACAGAAGATATGCAAATGGCTGATAAGCACATGTAGAAGCGCTTGACATCATTGGTCAGACAAATGCTTTTGTCTGAGAGAGTGTAAAATGATACAACCGCTTCAGAAAAAAGTCTGGCAATGGATCCAGTAATTTGAACCCTAGGTATTTAACCAAAGAAAATGTCTACAGAAAGATTTGTATGAGAACATTCATTATAACTTTACTCATAGCAGCCCCCAAACAAAGAGCTCAGATGTTCATCAACAGGAGGATGGATAAACAAACAGTGGTGTGTTCCTACAAGGGAACACCATTACACACACACACACACACACACCCCTACTATACACACAACAACATGGGTGCATCTCAGAAACATGATGATGAGTGAGAGAAACCAGTCACAAAAGAGAATATCCTGAATGATTCCCTTTATGTAAAGTAGTATAACTGATAAAACTAGTCTACAGTAGAAAAAATTCAAAACAGTGCCTTCCTTTGGAGGGTGGAGGTGGAGATTAATCTTTGAAAGGAGCATGAGGAAGCTTTTTGGGGCATTCGTAGTGTTTTGCATCTTGATAGGGAGTTTGAATTACAAAGGTGTATACATCTGTCAGAACTCAATGAATGAATGGTATACTTAAGACCTGTGCATTTCACTGTATGTAAATTTTACCTTAAAAAGAGGATTGTGCTAATTATATGCATCTAAGGAAAGTCTGCAACTTACGTTGAAATCTATCACACCAAAAAAGATGTGCTGTTGGATGGACAGAGGGACACACAGATGATTATGTGGCAACGTGAGTGTTATTAACAGGTTAATGGTAAGAACAGGTGATGGCTATTCAGCAATTCCTTGTAAAAATTTTTCCAATTGTACTGTATGCTTGAAATTTTTCAAAATGAAAAAGTGAGAAAAAAGTAAAAATGGGATTAGATCAAGAATACAATGGTGCACACAAGAGTATGGGTCTAGTTTTCAAATCCTACGGCTCTATGGAAGAGGCTCGGGGTAAAAATTCAGGAAAGTAGGGTGTAGGCCCTAATGACACCACAGCATTTACTTTTATTTATCTTATAAACTGGCATTTCACGCAAAATAGTTCTAAGGACTCCAATGATGTAAAGAAACACAAACAGAAAGACATTGCTGGGGGTGGTGATGAATTTTATCTGCACAAACACCGTGAGCTTGAGTGAGTAACAAAGTACCATTACCTTTTTCAGGAATGGCTGAGTAAAATACGCATAGTCGTGCCTCCTCTGTACACTCATAGAAGTGAACACTGGAGAGGACACTGAAGATCACTCTCCAGGTGAGAAGCGTGGGTGCAGCTGGGGGAGAGCCTTCCAGGTGACAGGTCATCCCCAGAGCCAGCAGGAGGCGGGACCAGCCCAGGGGCTGCCAGTCCACGGCACACTCTTCCACATGGCCACGTCCTGCCACGATCCCAACACCCTCCAGAGTCTTTAATGAGATGTCCTAGTTATTTTGGTGACAAGGTATTTGAAAAATAAGGTCTGAGCTCATAAGACAAAATGCTTCAGCCACAGAAGCACATTTTCTTCATAGCCGCCTGTGAAGGATGATCGGTCTGATTTTGACATTTATTTCAAATTCAGATTCTACTGTATGACCTCATGAGCTGTGGAGATAATTAATATAAATGTGAAAATCTCAAGGTGAAGTGGGACAGCGGAGGAAAAGAAACATTCTTAAAGTTCAGGCCACTTTCCTGTGCCACTTTACAGCATTTAATTGTCTGTTCCTCTCAAACACAACATTCAAACACTAAGCTGAAATTCCTCTCCTCTCTGAATCTCTGTCACCTGCTCTGAATGAGGAACACATGAACCTCGTCTACACGTGCGTGTCTGAGAAGCTGCGGGCACACTGCTACTGAAAGGACCCCGGGCGTGGACCTTCCGGAGTACAGGAGCCAACAGGCCTCCCTACCTGGAGGGGAGGAGCCCCCCTGACAAACATACTCCCAGAAACTAGCAGTTTTACAGTCTCTGCAGTCCTGGGTCTTTCTGATATCTTTCAAATATCAAAATAGCAGCTTGCCTTAAAGAGTTTTCACCTTTACAGCAGATCAAAGAAAAACATCTCTGAAGGCTGCTTATTGTTTTACTGACACCTCTTGCAAAAGGTCTGGTGGGAGAACGGATGAATAATAAAAGGAATAATCACAATGACATTCTTATGACTATTAACTGCCTGAGTCACTGACGGGGCACTGCACAGATATCACCTTGACTAGTCATAAGCACAATTCAAGAAGGATATTTTGTAGGAAAGGAAAACGAGGCCTCTACACAGGAAAAAGGAGTCCTGGTGAGAGTCAGAAGCCCAGGTCTAACTCCAGAGCCCACGGTCTTCCAGTGACTTGGAGAATGGATGAACTTCCACCATCAGACCAAGACCAGCCTCACTGCACTGCTTCGGGCAGGTTGAGCAGAGTCTACCCTTTGGCGCAACATGCCCCTCGACACAGATGGAGGCCGCGCGGCCTCCTTAGCGGTCACTCGAAACCCGGGACCCTTCTACGCCACCAGCTCACAGCCCACGCCGGGCCCTGCTGCCCAGCAGACAGCGAGGCGGAGCGCGTTCCAGAGGGCACCACGGGCTACTCAAGACACGAGGGAAGGCCAGGCGGCCGCCCTGAACAGAGAAGGAGGTTTGTCACCCACCCGGAGGCTCTCCTTCCAGGCCCTGCGCTGTCACGAATCCCTGCCGTTGCCCCTCTGGGCCGGCGACGTCTCCTGCGCCCTTTACTGCCTGGATCTCCGGTGCCCTCCCCAGGGCAACGAGGGGATGGAGAGCCAGCACTGCCCACGGGGAGCGAGGTCTGTGCCTGCAGCAGCAGCCAGGCTCTCCACGGGGAGCAGAGGCGGCGGCCTTTCAGAATCACGACTGCAGACGCAGATAAACTGAAACTCAGTGGCTTCCGTGACACTGGCTCCAGACAGGGTCCACGACCAGCACCCTGCACACGAACTCGCCCCCTCCCTAGGACCAACCTGCCTCTCTCTACCTGCTGACACCCGCAGCACCTGCAGGCCCTCATGGTCAACAGGCCTGTCATCTTTCTAGATGGTTCATTTCCACTTTAATTTCTATTTCCCTGCTTGGTCCTCTTTATTTTTACATTTTACCATAAATTTATATCCTTGTTGTAAGCTACCTTCAATTATTTGAGTTAAGAGAAAGGCAGAACATAAACAGTAATAGCTACCAGTTTCTTATCTGTACTGGGCTGAAAAAAAGAAAAGGGATAAATAAAATAAACTTGGTTTTTTAAATTTTTTCTTTATTATATCTATGTAAGAATACTCAATTGCTATGTAAGGACCTGAATGGCCCAAGCAGAAGCACAGCATCACATTGGAAAGAACCTTAAAGATCATAAAGACCAGCTTGGTCATCTTGCAGAAGAGAAAACTGAGACCCAGAAAAGATTCAGCTTAACAGAGATCACGATGTTCCTGACGGGCACTCCAGCACTTTACAGCATGACTTTCAGGCAACCAGCACTGTCATACATTGAAAAGGGATATGCTCAAACCACCTTTCCTGAGCCTCCCCGAGCCTCCCCGAGATTCCCATGCATCAGCTGATGGACACACATATCCCATTACTTCATCACAGTAAAGCACAGCAAGCAACAGTTCCATGTGGCCAAGCAACATTTATTTGTGCAATTATTTAAATATTGCATCATATTTACTAATATGTGTTTCTAAAAATGAGCGGAGATGGAAAACTATAAGTGCTGATACAATGCAACTGAGACAAATATGGACATAATAAGTGTATAAAAGTGATGCCTCGTGGTCAACTGGACAGTTATAGGACATAAACTGATTAACTCAGTGTGCAAAGGTAAGAGGGAAAAAAGTAAAGAATCCCAGATACCAAGACCACAATATCTAAAGGCTGTCCAGGCGATGAGGGGAAGTGATAGAAAACTTAAAGAAGATCAAAGAAATATGACATGAAAACTGGCATCAGAAGAACATTCCAGGGCTTCCCTGGTGGCTCAGTGGTTAAGAATCCTCCTGCAGATTTAGGGGACACGGGTTCGAGCCCTGGTCAGGGAAGATCCCACATGCCGCAGAGCAACTAAGCCCATGCACCACAACTACTGAGCCTGCGTGCCACAACTACTGAAGCCCATGCGCCTAGAGACAGCGCTCCGCAACAAGAGAAGCCACGGCGATGAGAAGCCATGCACAGCAACAAAGAGTAGCCCCCACTCACCACAACTAGAGAAAGCCCGCACGCAGCAGTGAAAACCCCATGCAGCCAAAAATTTAAAAAAAAAAAAAAAAGAACGTTCTAGTTACTCAAATACAGAGAAGGAAACCATGGGTCTGTTCACTAGGTGTACAAACAGCTTACGACAGAAGAATTTATCAAGAGAGGGTAGCCAGTTCCTTGGGAAAAAAAAAAAAAAGATAAGACAGCATCAAACTCTACATCACTACTTTGTGCTCTACCCCTTACAAAACTAGCACTGATCACTCCTTACTTCCAACAGTATCAACAATCTAGTCTACTGATTATAGGCAGTACTATTACTGACAGAAGCAAAATTTGAGCTACAAAATTACCAATATGTCTATTAAAACAATTAACCATAAAAGTTGGATTTTAGTTTAGAACCACCGAAATCATTATTTTTTAACTCTGAATTTCGCTTTCCCAGTATCACCAAGCTTTCACCTAGAAAAATAAAAAGAATATACAGTAATCTACTTAAAAATCTGCTTTAAATAAGTTTTCAAGGCTTCTATTTTAACAAGTTTTCCCTAAAGTTGTACTTATTCTACCAAAAATAGGAAGAGATACCACTGATTCAAAACAAGGAAATGTGTTGATTTCCAAAAACCTTTCTACACAATAAAAGGTAACCTTCAATCTCTAGGTAACTTAGAAAATCGTTTTTAACAGAGAACAGGTTCTTTACAAGCGATCATTTTTTTTAAATTTTAGGATTTTAGCCCATAAAAGAACATAAGACAAAGTAATGGAGCATGACTACTAGAAGGAAGAAACCATAGTATCATTGGCTACAACACAACTGTCTAATATTTAGAAAGCTCAAATGAGTTGACTGATAACTATTAGAACAAATAATAGTTTGGTGGGGCTTCCCTGGTGGTGCAGTGGTTGAGAGTCCGCCTGTCGATGCAGGGGACACAGGTTCGTGACCCGGTCCGGGAAAATCCCACATGCCGCGGAGCGGCTGGGCCCGTGAGCCATGGCCGCTGAGCCTGCGCGTCCGGAGCCTGTGCTCCACAAAGGGAGAGGCTACAAGGGTGAGAGGCCCGCATACCGCAAAAAAAAAATAATAATAAAATAATAGTTTGGTGAAGGGAGTGAATTTTAAAATTTTAGAAATCAATAGCATTTTTCAATCACAACAATAACCAACAGGAAATAAATCTATCTGGAAAAAAACATCTTCTATAATAACAAATATAGAGAGGGGCCTGTTTGAAGCAAATTATCAAAATTTACAAACAACCATGAAAGAAGAGCAGAATAAATAGAGATATGCCTTGTATGTATGAAAGATTGAATGTATAAGATGCCAGCTCCACTCAAATTATTTTAATGTAATTCCCAATAGAAATTTCTACAGGGGGAGGGGGATGGTTAGGAGAAAGACTTTAAAAATAACCCCCAAGTTCATCTGAAAAATTAAACAAGTGACAGAAGCTAGGAATTTTTGAAAAATAATAAGAAGAAAACAACAATAATGAAAACTGGCACAAAAACTGACAGAGCAAATAGATTCTGAGATATTTTAAAACTTAATATATATTCTCATTAACCAATGTATCAATAGGAATAGCATATATAATAGCGTTAACAAATTGACTAAGTAGTTGGGATAAAAATGATCTGATCTTCACTTCATCCCATGTGCCAAAATAGACTGTAGAGAGTTCTATTATGTTTAAAAAGAATTTTTTTAAAAAAAAGAATATATTTTAGAGAATTGTTTTAAAAAACGGAAGAAATATTGGTAATTTTTCAACTGATCTGTGGTGAGGAATGACTGTTAAACAAGTAAATAAAATATATATTTGACCCCATGAAAATGTAAGACTTTTGTTTACAAATATCAAAAAATTTGAAAGGTTAAAAAACAATTGGGAAATATTTCTGCACTGAATGATAGAGTCAGCCACTGTTTACTTGAGCTCTGGTACAGAATATCAGCTCTTTGAAATGCTGATGGTTTTTCCGCATCTGACACCATATAAATAGCACTTTGCATCATTTTAAATACAGATCTAGGAAACACAAGCATATATTTTATTTCAAAAACAAATCTGGGCTTTTGAAAATAGTTTATTTGCCCACAGATTTATGAGATGTCATACACGCGAAGAAATATCTTTGGTTTGAGAAACACTTTGAAAACAGACTCCCAGCTTCCAGTTACATGGGTATGAAATAAAGTCTCTGAGACTTTTAAAAACCATCAACTGCCACATCTTTGTTCTTTCAGAGAAAAAGCACCTCTTAATTTATCAGTGTATCTCGAGAATGATATATTTAGAACTAAGATATTTTTCCTCCACTGTGAGCTTTCTTACCAAAACAACCTTACCTTTTGGGTTGTTTTAATCCCAAAGGAAATAGTATCTGATAAATAAAGTCGACTGAAAAAAAAATGCACAACGTGAGAGCTCTGAGTTAAGTTTCATTTGGGGCAAAATGAGGAGACAGCTCTCCAAGAGCTCTGAGGAACTGCTCCCAAGAGGTGCGGGGTTGGGCGGTGGGGGGGGGGAGCGTCCCTGGTGGCGCAGTGGTTGAGAGTCCGCCTGCCGATGCAGGGGACATGGGTTCGTGCCCCGGTCCGGGAAGATCCCACATGCCGCAGAGCGGCTGGGCCCGTGAGCCATGGCCGCTGAGCCTGCGCGTCAGGAGCCTGTGCTCCACAACGGGAGAGGCCACAACAGTGAGAGGCACGCGTACCACACACACAAAAAAAAAGAGGTGGGAGGGAAGTCAGGATATGTGTGATTTTGGTGAAGGGGGTGCGTGCAGTTGAGCACACAGTTTGGCAGACGGTTGCTGCGGTCATGAGGAGCACACGTCTCCATTAGTGATGTTAGCGCTTTTCTAGATACGAAGAGATGCAAGAATGGGGCTCATAAACCCTTCTCCTGGAAAGATCTAACTCTCTGAAGGCCTGTTCTGCCAGTTTCCCCAGAGCACAGAGGTCCTCATTCCTGATCTCCACCCTGAACTCCTTTCAGGTGGTGATAAAGGTCAGCGACTAGTGGCCAGTGACTTCATTCTTATAGAACCAGATGGTGAGTGACAATTTTTAGTTGACAATAAAAAGAAAACATGATAGGGAAAAAACATTGAAAATTAATGGTTCAACTACATTTACGCCTCTGTAATCTCTTCATATTAAGTCTCACAAGAGCTCTATGCTGAAGCAGCAGGCCCACTGCTTCTCTAGATCTGCTCTAGAAGGACACTCAGCAAGCGGGGACAGCACCTCTGAGTTCAGCACAGTCCGAACAATAAAATCTCCTGTCTCTCTCTTCTCTGCAAAAGGCAAAACACCTGTCCCAAAGGTATGAAAAGAATGGAGCTAAATGCCTAAGCAACCTCTGGTGACTACACTCACTGTATATAAAAGTACCACCACTTACTATTCGACAACGGCACTAAATAAAAATGAGTCTGTGTTTACATACTAAATGTTAAATTTTTTTACCTTCTACTTTGTTAAATATTATATTTGCTTTGATGACTGGTCACCCAATTTCCCCATAAACTTAAATCTCTGGTAGTAATAGTGAAAAACTAATTCATGACAGTTCTACATATCGAATCACCCAATGTAATTGTATGTCGCCTAAAAGCATTGCTAAAATATTAAAGAAAAAGGATGAATGGAGCTCTGGGAAAGGCGCTGTGTCTGAGGAATGACACCATTTTTAAGTAAGCCTTTTCCCTCCTGAGGTTCAGAATTTCAAGAGAAAATCCCATCTGCTCTGCAGGTGGCATTCTGCTGAGCACCAGTCGGCACTACAGGTCAAGGCCCACACATGGCATTGGAAGATACAAGCACCTAGCTAAAGCACAAGAGCCCAAGAAGAAGAGGGGAGAAGTGGAAGTGAGACCCATTAATTTGGGGACAGATTATGAATATGGGGTTTGAAACTTTCACCTGACTGCATATGATATGGCCCTGGCAGAGAGTTATGCCCAACATGTTCACAACCGCTGCAACCACCTCTCCATTAAAGTCGAGGAAAGTTATGCAAGGCCCACCAAAACCACGGAGGTGTTGCAGTTGCAGAACCAAGGCGGCAAAATGCTCCTGGACTCAGTTCTTACCACCCATGGGTGAGTGGTTCAGATCAGCAGTTTGAGTGCTACATTTGCAGAGATTTTCTTGGAAATAATCCAAAGCAATCTTCCTGAAGGAGCCAACCTGTCAGTGAGGGAGCGCACTGGGGAAGACTTCAAGGGGAGTTCAAAGCCCGGCCGGAACTGGAAGAACTGCTCTCCAAGTTGAACTAGCGCACTGCAGACCTTTTCATGCCAGCACTGGTGATAAAGAATGTCAAGGGGAAGAGCTCCCTAGGTGGCCACAGTCAAGCAGGAGACCCTGACCCTCAATGTCATAAGTACCCATCTCCACAGTCAGGAGGGCCTCTTCTCCTCTGTGGAGGAGTGCTTGCCGATTGTCACCACTTTCCTTTGAGCCAGCCCTAGGTATCTTCCATCTAATAAAAATCTGCTGATGATGGACGTGTGTGTGTATGAGAGAAGTCACTCCATGCTGTCTAGTATCTTTAACTAAGAGATTCAGTTTCTCTTTGCCTGGTGCTTTAGCACATAAGCATGTTCCCCTCCAGTATTTCTCCAATCAGAGTGAACTCATCCTATAAATCAACCCGGCATGGAGTTCCTTTAGTGAAGGAGACAATCATAACATAAGTAAACTCTCTGTGGATAGAAGGCATAGGGACAGATATTTTGTACATGAAAAAACCCTCCAGATAGGATCAGGGTCTGTCCATAAGTGAAAAAAAAAAAACCTTGTGGGGTAGTGAGTGACCTGTCATAAGTATGCAGGTAGATGTTACACAACTGCAAATTAGGGTTGCCTGGAATGAGTTTAAGCAATGAATTAAAGGTTGATCTTGGTCACATGTCAGAAAACTACAACTT
>RJWK010000903.1:66283-89459 GCA_004363435.1 Platanista minor
GAAAAAAAAAAAACCTTGTGGGGTAGTGAGTGACCTGTCATAAGTATGCAGGTAGATGTTACACAACTGCAAATTAGGGTTGCCTGGAATGAGTTTAAGCAATGAATTAAAGGTTGATCTTGGTCACATGTCAGAAAACTACAACTTGTGAGCCAAACCCCATCAACTGCCTATTTGCTTTTTAAAAATAATTTATTGGGACTTCCCTGGTGGCGCAGTGGTTAAGAATCCACCTGCCAATGCAGGGGACATGGGTTCGAGCCCTGGTCTGGGAAGATCCCACATGCCACAGAGCAACTAAGCCCGTGCGCCACAACTACTGAGCCTGCGCTCTAGAGCCCACGAGCCACAACTACTGAAGCCCATGCACCTAGAGCCCGTGCTCAGCAACAAGAGAAGCCACCGCAATAAGCCCGCGCACCGCAATGAAGAGTAGACACCGCTCACAGCAACTAGAGAAAGCCTGTGCACAGCAACCAAGACCCAGTGCAGCCAAAAATAAATAAATAATTTTTTAAAAAGTAATAACAATAATTTATTGAGGTGAAATTCATATGTCACAAAACGAACCATTTTAAAGTGAATAATTCAGTGGTATTTAGTGCATTTGCAGTGTTGTGCAACCTCTATCCAGTTCCAAAACCCCACTGCCTGTTTTTGTAAGTAAAGGTTTATTGGAACAGAAAAAAAAAAAAAAAGAAGCAGGGTTTGAAATCGTTTTCTACCTGAATGACATATGTGCATTTAATTAAATCAATTCTAGATTTTTAATATTGGTCTAAAAAAAATAACATCAATACCTAACTGTGGGACACAAAGATTAAAAACACATCTATCAATAGTCTTATGAATATAGCCCATCAAACCAGAAAGCTGCAACACTCTGAAGAAGAAACATGGACACAAAGCACTGTATGTGGTCTCCCTGCGGGTCACCCGTGGATCTCTCCCTCCTCGTTATTCCCGCTTCCCTTGGCCACGGTTTCCTGGAGAGCACCTGTTCCTCTCTCTGGCCTTGGTCCTCACACAGAATCAGATGGGGCAGAACTGAAATGGACAAGGAATTTGCAAACGTGTGAGTCACTGACAGCAATAAAGACCCGAGATGAGGACGCTGAATTGGAAGCAGAATTCCTGACAACCACACCTGACAGTCACACGTGCTGGGGACTGATGCTCCCACAGGTCAAGAGGCAACAGATGGCACGTGACTGAGAAGCAGCCTTCCATTCCAACGACTTCACAGAAATCACTAAATCGTGATGGAAATCATCAAAAGGCAACATCAGATCCTAACCTTAATTTACAGAGAGAAAGCCTCTTCTGCAAACAGGGTTTATACACAGCTGGAGCTAGATGGCAGTGGACAAGGTTCCACACCACAAGACGACAAGGCTCATCTGTCAAGACTGCAAAGTTTGACTGAATAATTGCTTTTACCCTGAGGAGATACATTAGTTTTTAATTTTTTTCTCTGATATTAAGAGATACACAATTATTTTATGTGAAAAAACAAACATGGGGGCTTCCCCGGTGGCGCAGTGGTGGAGAGTCCGCCTGCCGATGCAGGGGACACGGGTTTGTGCCCCGGTCCGGGAAGATCCCACATGCCGTGGAGCCGCTGGGCCCGTGAGCCACGGTCGCTGAGCCTGCGCGTCCAGAGCCTGTGCTCCGCAACGGGAGAGGCCACAGCAGTGAGAGGCCTGCGTACAGCAAAAAAAAAAAAATAAATAAATAAAAAAATAAATAAATAAATAAAAAAGGAAATACAGAAAAGAACAAAGAAAAACATTACTTTTTAACTTTATCTTTTAAACCAAAGCACCAGAACTATACACTATTTCACACTTTAGACCACCTCTTTAAGACAACTCAAATGCCCAGCTGAGGCAGACAGAGATGGGGGGATGAAACATTAGCTGTTCTCTGTCACAAAGGGTTCTTCGGTGTAAAGTTCTGACACCCTCATACTACTCCACCACCATCTCTGCCATGGCCACCACTCATGCGAATTTACTGAAAACCCATTATTATATCTGGAACTATGCTAAGGTCTATATACTCATTATCGCATCTACTGTTAAGTCAATAGACTTGGGAATTTTAAGTCTGTACTACCAGACTTTTAAAAAATTAATCTAGGGCTTCCCTGGTGGCGCGGTGGTTGAGAGTCTGCCTGCCAATGCAGGGGACGCGGGTTCGTGCCCCAGTCCAGGAGGACCCCACATGCCGCGGAGTGGCTGGGCCCGTGAGCCATGGCCGCTAAGCCTGCGCGTCCGGAGCCTGTGCTCCGCAACGGGAGAGGCCACAACAGTGAGAGGCCCGCGTACTGAAAAAAAAAAAATTAATCTAATATTTTTCATAGAAAAATCATACATAATAATAACATTCAAATGTTATGAAAGGGTAAAAGCAGTGAAGAACAAACTTCTACTGCCTCCTGGACCACCCTGTGAGCAAGTTTCCATGTAATACAACTGTATGCATCTATACACACACATATACCCCCCCAACACCACAGACTTAATTTTTACGCAAACGTTAGCATCTGCTCTGCACCTTATTCTTGTCAGTTAATTAATACAGAAGACCCTCCATGGAAGTCCAGTAGTGCGTGCAGACCTACTTCATTCTTTCACATGGTGCCGAGTATCCCATCATATGAAAGCCCCACAATGTATTCAGCCACTTCCCTACTGAATATTTAAATTTTTCCAATATCTTGCTAAAATGAATAAATCTATAAACAACACCCTTGTTCACATGTTTGCATATACATAAAAGCATTTTTAGGATCAACTCCTAAAAGCTGAATTGCAAGGTCAAATGGTTTATGCATCTTAAACTTGAACAGATAGGGCCAAATGGATGTCCCCAACGGAGTGCACTGGTGAGGAGTCCCACCAACGATGTATAAGTGTCAGGCTCCCTGCACTCTTTGTGACACCGTGTATGATCAAACCCTTTTACGCCTGTATTGCCAAAGAGTTTACTAAAATGAAGTCACATGAAATACTTTGTAAGGAGCTTGTTTTTAAAGTCCTACTTTGTGTAAAATACTGTTGTTCAAATCACCATCCATGACATCAAAGAGTTTAAAATATATGAAGCTAGAGCTCCGCAGTATTCACAGCGACACAGAGAAATATATTTATAAACGAGCATATGATTAACTAGAGGACAGCCAGAGAATCCCACAGAGGTGTGAGAGGAGGAGCAGCCAACGCAGAGAATGATGGGGGACGCGTCTACAGGAGAGGTACGGTCCCGAGCGGATAGTCAGTGATGGATGCGTTAAGTCTAGAGAGCCAGAAAGGATCAGGGAAGACACAGCAGATGGTGCACAGGCCAGATGAGCGAAGGCAGAGCTCAAAGTCACAACAGACACTTAGGTGGTGTGCTGCTGGTCTGACAGCTCGCTGGGCATGGCTCAAAATGCCAAGGGGCCAGTCAGAGAAGTGAGGCAAAACGGCCGCCAAACAGCACGGTTTCGCAAGTAACAGCTGCCAATAAAAATTTCTAAAAATCAATTATAAGCAGAGACCAGCAATTCAGAAAGGCACCCTCCTCCGCTCTAGGTGATTATATCCTTAAAAAAAGGCTCAAAACCTAGCAAGGCAGAACTCTCCTCACACATTTTCTAGACTCACTCTAGGACCCTCTTGAAAACATCTACTTAATATGATCGTGTTGCTCAAAACAAGCAGATCGAAAGCCACACCACAACTCCACCACTTTGTGTTCTATAACCTTCTGATAACTGCAATTCAGTCTTTTCAAAACGGAGACAGCAGCAAACACCAACAAAAACAAGAGCTTTGAAAGAAAAAGTCCTGGGTTCAAATTCTAAACCTGTCTTAACTAGCAAGTCATTTAATCTCTTGAAACCACAACGTTGTCATCTGCAAAATGGTTATAAACGCTATGCAGACAAAGTGAGATATTATATAGACATATAAATATATCAATATGTATACACATGGCATCTAAGAGGGTGCCTGGCACACAATGGGTGAGTTCTATGCACAAATTTCTTTCTTCTCCCTTCCCACCTGTTTCAAGTAAAATCAAAATACATAGAGCATCACTTAAATATTGACTCTTCCCAAGCACATGGTCTAGTTTTCTTTAATTTCACTGACAGAATTCCATCAAAACAGAACAAAAAAGTACTTGGTGAAAGAAAATGCCTAGACAATTAAAAAAGTAGAATGGTACATTTTACAAGTTACTAATACTAAAAAAACCCAAAAAAACACCCAAAAAACAACAACAAAAAAACCCCAGGTATTTTGGATTAAATTTTAAAAATCATATCAGAAACTCAATGTTAGTACAGCATTCTTGATTTGGCCTATAAACCTGAGAACTGAGTCAACTCAGAATTATTCACTTTGCTGAATAAAAGCAAATCTAGTATCTGCTCTCCTATATTCCTTATTACTGAACCACTGTGGTTTTAATCCCTTGTCCTAGCTGGAGCCATCTTCCCCCGCGAGCACGGACACCCTCTTGCTCTTCACACTTTAGCACTATGATCTCAGGCACGCTCTCACAGGCAGAACACTGATAAACTGTTGAAACCGCCTAAGACTGCCTTTGTTTGCATTTCCTCTCTGACACTAAAGCATTTTATACTCAATGTAACACAGGTGCGTGCCCGTCAGGTGCACGAAAGTAAGGTTCTATGAGAGAGCATGCTTTTAGATAAAGCACTGTTGAGTTAATCTGAGTAGCTTAGCTACTTTAGGTACATCATCAATCATCAAAACCAGCCAGAAACTGCTAGAATAGCATCTTCCAAACGTCACATAAATAAGTCTGCAGGTTTTCTAACATTCCACACTTTCAATTAGCCTTTCTATGCTCTGCTCATTTCTGTTTTATAACCATATACTTCTTCCCATTGATTCTTAGCACTTCATATATTGGCAGGAAACCACTGTCAACCTGGTATAATGTCATGCATTTATGCAGTGCTTTTAATTAAGTCACTTTGGCACCTCCTTAGCATTCCGATGAGGACAATGTGTCACCTTTCTTGAGGTGGAGGCAGCTTAGTTTTCTGTGCATTTCTGGTGTCCGCCCAGGGCTCTCCACACAATAGGTGCCCAGGGTCCATCGGTCACCAGAGTGATGCAGTCCTGGGTTTGATTCCTGGCTCCAGTACTTTGCAAACCTAACCTGGAGCCTGACAAATCATGTTACCTCTCAGGACTTTAGTTTCTTGTCTGAAAAATGGGAGTAAAGAATACCCATTGCACAGTTTCTGTGAAAACTAAATGAAATAATGTATTTAAAGTCATTTACCAAATAGCTGGCACATAAGGTCTGAAGAAACTGTACATGATTTTCACTGAACCACACATACATCCTCACACAAGTTCTGAGACCACAAATTATACTGGTAACAGTGGACAATGGGTTCAGAGAAACGCCCCCTTTAAGACCAGGAACAGGGGTAGAACCCGCCCTGAGAAGCAGCCAATGCTATGATATTCGCCTGGACCATACGGAATATTCCCCACACCTTATTTTGTGGTCCATTTCTGTCCATATTGATCTCACACTTCCTTTAGACCCAACCCTACTGTGACCCCCAGCTAACCCCCAGCTCTCCCTTACATACGTCCTTGTATCTGACCTTCCACTCCTGGTCCTAAGATGCCAAAGTAACATAGAGATGAACGTCCGTCAAGTTAACCTTCAGGGTCAGGTAAGAGGAAATCCCAGCCACCAGGACAGCACTAATTTTTGAGCCCTTTTCTGTGATCAGTGAATCCTAAGGAGTAAAACAGGTACAGCAGGGCAGGCTGGACATGGTGAAAGCAGAGACATTTAAATGCTCCCAGAAGATGTGAAACATGAGCTCCAGTTAATCTCTCATTCTGAGTATCTACGTACAAAGCACTTTAAGACGACAACTCATCCATCTTTGAAAGAGAAGACATTAAAAGGCAGACGACCACGATTAACTCAACTAAACAATACAAGAGAGAAAATTAAATCTTTTATCCAAAGATGGCTGACTGAGGTAGATACCTGAAATCTTCAGAGTTCATAAGAAATGATGGTCCCCAAAATATTAGACAGTCTTAATAAGATGATCAGCGAACAGTATTGACCTAATAATGCTAACATCTGTACAGTCTTTTAGAAGTTACAACGTACATATGTTCACATGCTCACATGTTCTTACTATTCAAATCTAAAGATCCCATCAGAGTTAATGAATGAAGGTATCTCTGGGGGAGCCTGGAGGCATAATCCAAAGAGGTCTGTTAATGAACATGAAATTTCTTTGATGCCACGTTTCTGATTTTTTTTCTAATCCACAATATCCCTGTACTTGTTGTAATCATGCCTGCATGAGAAAACCTCCATAATAATCTCTAAATTATAGGGTTCGGAGCGCATACGGGTGGTGAGCACATCGCAGTGTTGGGAGGGTGGAGAGGTCCCGCTCTCCCACCCTGCCCCCTTTCCACACATTCTCCTGTGCAGCTCTTCCATTTGGCTGTTCCTGAGTTACATCTTTCATCGTAAACCCGTAACACTGAGTAAAGCACTTTCTGAGTTCTGTGAGCCAACCTAGCAAATCGTTGAACCTGAGGAGGGGGTTACGGAAACCAAAGATTTACAGCTGGTTGGTGAAAGGTACAGGTGGAGACCCAGATCGTGACAAACATCTGAAGGAGGGGAAGTCTGCTGGGACTGAGCCCTTCACCTACAGACTTTGAGCTAACGTCGGGTGGTCAGTACAGAATTTAATTGTAGGACACCCAGCTGGTGTCCAGAAATTTGGAAGAAAAACATGTATTTGGTATCACAAACGTTATGACTAAAAACAGCTCACAAGCACCTCAACCATGGCAGGACAGCAATTATAGTCAATTTAGAGACACAGGTGAGTTCATTATAGATGTTCATAATTTTGGAACATCACTCTAATGCTGGGAGAAATTGAATAAGGTAGAGTCCATGACTGATTTTGAAAATTGGCATCCTACAGAAACTGAAACATACTGTACCAGCCCGTCTACTTCAAATTGCAAAACAGTTACCTTCTATCAACTTGTTTATGAGTCCATTGGCCAGGACAGCCCTGTGCAGATGTTCACGATTTGATGGAAGGAAATGAAAAGCGTTCCTTCTGACAACATGTCAGGGCCCCTGCTCTAAAATCTATGACCATTCTGCCCAGAATAAATGTTGTTTCAGTCACCAGCACAGCAACTTGGGCTTCCCCTGGGGCTAAGTGTAAGCCCTGGATGCAGTGAGTTAGAGCACAGAGGGACCGGGCCCAGTAAGCACCCCACTGATGGTCACGTGACATAAATAATGCCATACTTAGCAATCCTAGACGAAGGTAACCATCATGTCAAAAAAACACGTGCATCTTCTAAGTTGTCATAATACTTAAAAAAGCATACCTATGATAGGAAAGAAGTCACACTTCCAGTTCCTCCCTGACACTGAGTATTGTTTTTTCATCTCTGCCAGTCTGATGCTTTAAAATGTATGCTATTATATTCATTTCACTGATTACTACTAGTGATGTTTATAATGTCTTCATATATTTATTAAACTTTGGAGTTCCTTTTTTAAACTGGCAATTCTTGACATTTTACTACTAGAGCGATGATTGTTTTATAACTAATTCATCCATCACATATACTGCACATATTAGAAATATTTGGTCATCTGCCTTTCATCTTTCTCATGGTGCTTAATAGGGGAAATATTTTGGAATTTTTGAAATATTTTATCACCAAGCATAAATCGTCAGAGGCACCTTCCTCAACAAGTGGACATTTTTTTTCCATACGTAACCTGAAAATGTATGCAAAATAGTTCTGACACTAGTTTTTTAGAACCTGTTGCTTGAGCTGCAGGAAGCTCATGTGCCCTACGATAAAGAAACAGAAACGCTTGTGGCCCCTGCTCTTCAGCAACTGAGTGATTCTCGTCCTCCTGAAGCTTGGAGGGAGGACATATCTGAACGCCCCTGTCTGGGGAGGCAGGCAGAGCAGCTGCGGTCTCGCGAGTCCCCACCTACCGCTGGATGGCAGAGGGGGCAGCACTCAGCAGACCCATCAGGTGCACTTAGCATCAGGGAGCAAAATTAACAATGCATGACTCTGGCAATTTCCTTAGTTGTGCTATAAAAGCTGGAAAAAGAGTTGCTTCAAGTGCTCTGGCACACAGTATATGTCAGCAATTCCTCTCCCCTTTGACAGAGGGGGAAAAATTCAAAACATCCACCAGAGCTGCCAGCTTACGAGAGGATGAGATGCCCAGAAGGACCCAATATGCTAATGTGTCTCTGAAGTAGCCAAGCAACATAGAAACATTCTTTATTAACCTAAGAGGAATAACCAAACTAAAAAGGAGTACTAAGAAAGGTGAAAGCCATCTCTGATAAATGCTCAAACTTCTTGAGCTCTGCGCCTGTGAGCTACATCTACGTACGAGGGTGCAGATGTTTGCAGTGCTGCTAACAAACGCCTTCCCGCAGCACGATGGCTTGTCTCTCAACATGACAATCTAAGGAGGCGGGGAAGTGACAAGCGAACACGGGATGCGTTCTCGGTGGACAACCAGTTGACATTCCTTCCACTGAACCTGTAACCTCAGTGCAAATCTTCCCAGAAATGGGACAGCATCCCAGGGGCCACCAGCCAAGCCCAGAAAGGCAGAGGGAAGGCTGGACTGTCGTTCATTTCATTGAAGTGTTAGGGTAAACAACTACATTTTCTCCAACACTGTGTGTACGGAGTTGTTCATATATCTATGCTTTGGGTCCCGGAATGTGTGCTCTTCAAACGCTGGAAGAAGGAAATTCATTTCACCAAAATGATTCAAATGTTCCTTCACCGACATGTTCAAAAAACTTACAAGAAACAGAACAAGAACTGAGAAAGGGAAGAAATGATGGTTGAGAGGTGGGAGGATCCACATTTTCACATGATAGCAGAGAATGAAACTGTGACAAACACACTGATGGAAAATCATAGTCTCTTTTTCCTTGCACTTATCCCTGAAAAGAGCGGTGACTGGCAGGTAAGGGAAGAGAGAAAGGTGGAAAAGATTATAAATTAATTGGTAGAGAGAATAAATCCCAGAGGTAAACTGTCAATCAGTTTCAAGCAGGTAAACTGTATATGCGTTATCCTCACTCTTTTATGAATACATTTACAGGACTGTACAGCAGGAGCTTCTGTCACTGCGGAACAAGGGGCAGCCGGGGAGAGTCCTCGGTGAGGCCAGCTTCCTACCAGCTCTTCCCTAAGGCTCAGCAGTAATGAGCCCTTCACCAAACTGGTCATTCTGCTCTGTCCTCCCAGGTAGCTGGCAGTAAACCCGAAACCCAGGTAAGATTCTGGATGACAGCTGCTTTCCACCCTAAATATTCGTATCATAACAGAAACTCATAATTAAAAGTATATGACTGAGAAGCATAACTTGCTACTTGTATAATTTGGAGTATAAGGAAAGCAGGAGCAGGTCTTTGGAGTAACTCTTAAATCATAATGGAAAAATGGCCCCATCTTCATAAGGCCAAACCTTGGTATCGCTCTTGGGCAAAGCAGGGCAATTGCAAGAGGGCATGAAAGACAGGTTGTATGCAACATCATTCTGTCCATCAGAACTGTATCAGTTTAAATGATCCAGTGGATCTTTAAAATAATAGAAGTTAAAGGGGGAAAAAATAAAGCTTTCTTGAGAGGGAAAATATTACAGATTGGAGGAAAAACTTCTAGAATTTTCACATCTTATGACAATTAATTATATGCCCTATTCTATCTTTATGAGTATTTCATGAGTACCTCCATAGTAAATAAAGTTGTCCCACAGTATGTGCTGGGGACTGGTTCCAGGGCCCCCGTGAATATCAAAATCCAGATGTCAAGGCCCTTATATACAATGGTATAGTATTTGCATTTAATCTAAGCACATCCTAACCTACACATTAAGTCAACTCTAGATTGATTTAACTAGTACTACAATCATTGATCCTAGAGAAAAACATATTTAGTCAATCGTTTCAAGTTGCCTAGTCATCATTACTTTTATGGGAGACTAAGTCACACATCTGACAACGCAAAGCCAATAATCTTGTAAAATAGGCAGAATACAAGTAATACAACTAATGACAGTAATAAGGTCATAAGTAAGTACTTAAGCTAAGAACTTCCATTAGGTTCAGCCCAGTATATCCCCAGGTCAATTGACCCAGCCTGTTCTATACCAATTGTTACCTTTAAGGGAAATGATACTTTGCATTGTACATAAAGTTCACCAAAGATATGTCCAAGTACAAGGCATGGATCATCGTGACCCCATACAGGATTGAGAAACGAATGTTATCTTCTAAGGATTTACATGGCTGGAACCAGGAGAAGAAAAATTATCGTTATGGCTGAGCAGGCATTTCTGCCACTGGGGTGGGGGTCTGGTTAATGCACACTGCAGACGCGCAAGGCACACCAGAGGGGATGGAGGAGGCCCAAACGATGGGCAGAGAAAAAAAAACTGTTTAAATTTTTCTTGTCGTGCCTTAAAACATGAATTGTTTTACGAGATCATTTTCCAATGAAATTCATATCTACTTACATGATTATTTGATGGACATTTGTCTGACCCACCAGACTGTAAACCCTTTTGTTTGTTTTGGTCACTATGATATCCTAATTCCATAGCAGTACCTGAACTATACCTGTGTTGGGAAGGAAGAAGTTTCCTCTACCCTTCTAGATTCTTCTGGCTGGTCTAAGAATTACACTGACATGAAACAGATTAACAGGAAAAAATTAAAAGTTTAAGAACATGTAACATGAGAGAGACCGAGGAAACCTGAGTAACTCACCAAAATGGCTGAAGCGCTCAGCTTAAACGCCATCTTCAGCTAAAGACAAAAGAGGATGTCAGGGGTAGTGGTTTGGGCTGTCAAAGGGGAGAAAGGCAACTGACGTGGAGACAGAAAAGCACTGTTTGGTAAATAAATGTTTGCTGGGACATGCACAGACAAAGGAACACAGAGTGGACTCTTAATCTCTTGCCTTTTCTGAACCATCTGGACCCTAGGACCTATTTATCACGTGGCATTTATTAATATCCAAGCACCTTGTGTCCTACAGAACATCTATAGAAAGCACTGGGTTCATGCATCCAAAATCTTCTCAGTTAATGTCTATGTGCCGGGCAACCCAGGAAGGCCACGTGGAGCGTGCTGTGTGCCTTTGCTGGACCCCAGCAGCCCAGAACTTACCTCGCCCACCCTACCTTTCCAGGTGAATGGTGTACTGTTTTCACCACGCACACAGCTCACTGCTAAATGCACTCCTGACATGTACATTCTGCTCTGTCAGGGCCAGGTCTCCGAAGGTCCCTGCTATCCCGTCCTTCCTCAGCCAGCTCACCTCCACCCACCCACACACTCAATCCTCACTTCCTTTAGGAAGCCTCACCTTCCCTCCACTCCCGCAACCTCCCGAATCCCCAGGCTGGGTTCAGGGCCCAGCCTCTACACTTATCTGCACCATTCACCAACTAAAAGTAAAAAGACGCTTCTTTATTACTTGCTGGGTGCTGGGCATGTAATAAATACTTGTGAATGAATCTCCAACTAATTACTGCTCCTGGAGGACAAGCAGTATATTTGATCAGCTTTCTAGCTCTCGCACCATCCAAGCACATAGTAGCTGCCCAATAAATACATTTGTTTAACAAATATTTATTATCCATATTTACATACCCAGCTCCTAATATTCCCTCAGGAGTCAAAATATTAACGACTTGGATTGGGCTTCCCTGGTGGCGCAGTGGTTGGGAGTCCGCCTGCCGATGCAGGGAACATGGGTTCGTGCTCCGGTCCAGGAGGGTCCCGCATGCCGCGGAGCGGCTGGGCCCATGAGCCATGGCTGCTGAGCCTGCATGTCTGGGGCCTGTGCTCCGCGGCAGGAGAGGCCACAGCAGTGAGAGCCCCACGTACCGCAAAAAAAAAAAAAAAAAAAATTAATGACTTGGATAAATTAATTTGTACAGAATAGAAAAGGATTGGCCAGGGGAAAGGGGCTCTTCCAATTTAACAAGTGACTTTTAAATAGACAGCTCAGGCCGAAGGCATCACTCCGTGCCTGCTCTCCAGCTCGTAAGGAGCGGAGAGGAGCAGGGAGGCTGCCCTGAGCCACCGCCCTCCTGTTAGATCTGGATCAGGCTCCTCCTAATGCTGTGACTCCTGGGGCACTAGTGCACCCCAGGCCTGCAGGGCACTGTCCTGAGCTGAACAGGGCTCCATCCACCCTCAGCGATTCCAGCACTCTGGACAGCTCCATTTTTCTTTCAGGTTTTCAGGTAGAATTTGTGCTTGGGACCCTGCCCTGCTTATGCAGAGAAGGACTCAGGGGACTGCAGACAAGTTAATTCACAAGGAACTCTGAAAAGTGCTGCCCACTGTGGCTGGTTGTCTCATCTCTCCCACAACCGAACTGGCCACTCGAGAGACACAGTGTCACCAACCAGAGGCCAGAGCCCTGAGCCCAGGAGGCTGTGGAGCCCGAGGTTTAGGGCACAAGCTCACAGGCCGGGGAAGGACTGCAGCTGTGGGTGGGTCGGCTGAGGGCGGGGCTTCATGGGAACGGTGCAGCCCTCCAGCTGGGGTGTCCTGTAGCCCAGGAGCGGACAGGGGGTCATCACTTCATTATGCTCAAGCCCATCAGTGCTGGACCGATTCCCATGTGTAGTCCAGGCACAGCACTGACTCAGTCAGTCTGCCGGGTCCTCCAGCAGTTGGGGGGTTCCAGTCTCTCCTCGGGGTGCCGTGTATCCATGGGTCCCTCATGATTCCCTCTAACATGCCTCTCACTGGGGTTCAGGGTCAGGAATTGATCAAACAGGTTTTCATTCTCTATGAACACAAAGAAAAGCAAGTCGTATATTCTGCTCAATACCTGCTCACGCAGCCCTCTGAATCCCTTCCCTTAAAAGGCAGGGACTGGGTGACCACTGAGGGGCTATGATACCCAGCTCCTAATATTCCCTCAGGAGTCAAAATATTAACGACTTGGATTGGGCTTCCCTGGTGGCACAGTGGTTGAGAGTCCGCCTGCCGATGCTCCTCCTGTGGAGGAGCTCCAGGCATAACAAGGGGGATGCCACGGAAGGCATTCAGCTGGCCTCAGGGCTGAATCCCAATTCTCTCACCACCTAGCCGTGGCTTTGGGCCAGGAATGTAACTTCTGTGAGTCTGTCAACAAGGGGAGTCTTTAAGGTCCTTTCCAATAACATAAGTCTTGGGTCTCAGATCCTATTGGGAAAACCGTTCTTGTTATCACTGATTAGAAACACTGTACAATTAACAGAGAATGAAAAGAAAAACAGAAAACGGATGTTTGTTTGTGTGCCGTAATAAAGAATATACCTGGAATGAAAGAGAAAAGAAGGTATTCAGCTTGCTGATGACGGTGAACGCACTGCTGAAGCCACAGTCTGCCGTCTCTCTTGTGCAGGTCAGCGTCCTAAAGCAGGTTCTGTGGCTTTAGGGCCTGTGGACAACGCCCCCCGGTGGCTGCACACCAGTCCTGCTCAGCGGACACCACCTGGAGGAATCTGCCGAGGGCTCTTTCTCTTCCAGGCGGCTGGGGTCCAGCACGGAGTCGAACATCTCTCCCCCAGTGATGTACCCCATGACCAGGAAGAGTGTCTCCTGGGTCTCAATCACCTCAAACAGTTTCAGGATATTGGTGTGATTCAAGGTCTCATGCTCTGGACTTTGAGGAATAGCCTCTGCAGGCTGGAGGGGCTCTGTGGACTCGTTAATTAAAAAGTAAAAGAATGAAGAAAAAAGGAAAAATTTTAAGGAAGAATAAGAAAAACATGGTAGAGAAGGAAAAAATAACATACAAAATAGACAAAGAGCCGAAGAGGAAAGAAGCTAACTGTGGTTCCAAGTTGCTCAGGTCACCAACAATCAGCTTCCTGGGTTAAAGGACCAAAAACCTAGACCCAGACAGGGACTCACACAGGTACTTGAAATTTCTTAACAGTGGTTCCTGATGAGGTCATAGCAAGAAATGCGCCAGTCACAGCTGGGGATAATCCACAGCGATTGCCTTACTTTTTGGTCTCAAAAACCCTTCATTCTTTCTCTTTAAAGGGAGGAGGACTGA
This sequence comes from Platanista minor, assembly GCA_004363435.1. NCBI lineage: Eukaryota > Metazoa > Chordata > Mammalia > Artiodactyla > Platanistidae > Platanista > Platanista minor. The sequence goes on from RJWK010000903.1 coordinate 80,455, forward strand.
CTGCAAAGGGTTTTCTGCTTATGTGGGTGACAGCAATCAATATTTCCCTTATTAAAAGTTAAAACGTATAGGATCCTTCAGTGGTCTTTTCATTTCTAGTTTAAAAAGCTATAATAATTTTTGGCTTTTAAAGAGCTCATAATGTCTACCCAACATATTCAATTCCTTTTTTTGAAGCTCTGAGTGATTGGCCTCAAAATATTGCTACAATGTAACTGGCAAGATGATACTGTAAGAAAATGTTCTGTGGCAATAGACACAATAAGGTACGTTACTAATGTCTACAAAGCCATAAAGCCAAGGGGAAGGTGGCTTTCATCATATTTTCATCCCTTATTTGCAGTGCTGCCCAAGAGTCTTCCCAGTAGATTTCTCTCTTCCATGAGCCAGAGAACTTGCTGTGCCTGTTTCAGTTGCAGCTGTGGGTTGAGAAAGCGTCTCTTCCTTTGCTGAACCGACAATGCACTGTTCTTTGTGTCTGTATTATTCAGCATGGCTGAGAACACGGGTGCTGGACGTGAGGACAGCAACAGGGGCGGGAACCGAGAGGCCCCTTCATTTATTCCTCCTCTCACATTCTTCCTTTCTTTATGCACATCAGAGTCTCTGACCTACATCATTTTACTTTTCTCTGAAGAGCTTCTCTTAACACATCTAGCCAGGCAGATCTGCTGGTGACAAATTCCCTCCATTTTTGTTTGTTTGAAAAAGTCTATTCCTCCTTCACTTTTAACGGATAAGTTCACTGATTCTAGGTTGGTGAGCCTTTTCTTGCTTGCTTGCATGATCTGTGACAAACCAGAGGGAATTTTAACCCTTCTCCCTCTATAGGTAAGGTGTTCATTTCCTCTGGCTTTCTTCAAGATGTTCTCTTTGTCTTTGATTTTCTGCAGTTTGAATATAATAGGTCTAAGTGTAGATTTTTTGGAATTTGCCTGCATAATGTTCTCTGAGCTTCCTAGATTAGTGGTTTGATGGCTACCATCAATTTAGGGGAATTTTTCAGCCATTATTACTTCAAATATTTCTTCTTTTCTTTTCAGTATTCCCATTACACAGGTATTACATCTTTTATAGTTGTCCTACAGTTCACAGGTATTCTGTTCTGGTATTTTTCATTCTTTTTTCCCTTTGCCTTTCAGTTTGAGAAGTTTCAACTGATGTATCTCACTGACTGTTTCCTTGGCCCAGCTCAGTCTACCCATAAGCCAAAAGGCAGTCTTCATTTCCGTAATGGTGTTTTTTATTTCTAGCATTAACTTTTGATTCTTTCCACAGTTTCTATCTCTCTGCTTACACCTACCTGTTCTTGCATTTTGTTCACCTTTTCCATTAGAGCCCTTAGCATATTAGAGCCCAAATCATTTCTACTTTAAATGCCCAGTCCGATAACTCAAAAATCTCTGCCGTATCCGACACTGATTCTGATGCTTCACTTGCCTCTTCAAAGTGTGGTCTGCCTTTTGGCATGCTTTGTAATGTTCTTGCTGAAAGCCAGCCACGATGTATTGTGTAGAAGGAACTGAGGGAGGCAGGCCTCTGGTGTTAGGTTTTATGTTTCTCTGGCTGGAGCAGGCTGGGTTTACTGTTGGCTGTGGCTGCACGTGTCAGAGACTGAGGGGTCCTCTTCTCGTCTTCCCCCCTGCCTTTGGCTTCCCCTTAAGCAGAGTCTGGGCCTTGCAATTTTTCCAGCTGTAACCCCTTGTTATGATCCAGGAGCCTGAGGTGGTAGTAACGTGTTGGGCATGGGAAGCCCCCTGCAGTGCTGGGCTCAGCTCTCAGTCTTTCACTGAGCCTGTGCCCCGGGACTGTGACTTTCCCAAGTATAAGCTTTTTCCCCTGATTAGGTAAGACCAAAAGTCTGGAGGGGACTGGAATCGGGTATATCCCATCTCCCCAAATCAGTTAGGTTCTGGTAAACCCAAGTCTGTCAAGCTTTGGTAAAACAGTTTTAATTTTGGTAAAATGAGACAACAGAATGCTCTGGCTATATTTCAAACTGGTTACTCTTCCTTTCCCACTGCCAGAAGCAGGAGAGGATTTTTCTGAGACTCTGGCGGGGCTCCTGGCTTGTGACAGCCAAGCGCTCAGCCATTCACCCGTTATAGTTTAACTGTTCCTACCAGTCCTGGGGGGCTGGGGGGAGTGGGCCCAGTGGGATGCTTTGCTCCCGGACCTCTGCCTCGAGTAAACTGCGAGTCTCGGTACCCACTTCTCTCTCCACTCCTCGGTGCAACTGTTTACCGTGGGACGTCAATTCTCTGACGGACCTAAGAAGAGCTGCTGACTTTCAGTCTGTTGAGCTTGCTTTCTTATTATGGGGACAGGAGTGTGGCCTTCCAAGCTCTTTACGTGTTGTCCTATCAATTTTTTCGTCTGTTAATGTGTCATTTTGGTAGTTTTATAGACTCCTTTACAATGTTCAAAACTTCAAGAATCTATGTATGTTTCAAATGTTTTGCTTATAACATGTATTTGAAAGTACTATTTACACACAGGAAAAACACACTCAGCACAAACAAGTGTTTAGAGAAGGAGCTAATCCCTCCTCCAGTGCCACTCGCCCTAGATGAATCTGGGAGTACTACATCTGACATCTAAAATTCTCTCTGGCTGTTTTGATTACAGTGATCTTTTCCTTATAAATAACTTCTAAAAGGAAATGTCAGCCAACAGGGATCTGGCTCCATCAGTCAATTAAGACTGCCAGTTGAGCATATGGAGAGCCACCAGCACCCGTCTCCGTAACAATGCCCTCACAAGACGACAGGGTGAGCACCAGCAGTATACTGCTTTATGTCTCATGCACGACTCACCTGTTGATGCCACGCAAGGTGGCAGGAAGGAAATGACTTCACTGAAATGAAGAAGGCTCCTGTATGGTAGTTTATCACGGTCATTTGCCTCTGAACATGCATATATGACCAGCCCATCACAAAAGCATTAGGGATTCTGCTGCCCTCTGTTCCCCTTTTCTTTAAAAACCAGTCTACTTTTTAGAAATAAAGCAAACAAATTCATTTCAAAATGATATGTTGCCAACAGTAGATCCTGATGCTTTGGGAAATATATGTTTTATTGCTGGCATGTCAGTCTTCCTTTGAAAGATGGGGGAGAGATATTACTTCACTGCAAACACTTAATGTGTAGGTCCTGTATTTTTCAGACGTGGGTTCTTTTTTCAGATTGTATTATGATAATTTCTCTTTGTTCCCTTTTCTCACTCAAGTGAATTTCCCATCTCCCTCTGATTTTTGGCTTCAAAACTCATTCATTTACCTAGGTAAATCTATAGTGAATTTCATTACATATAATGAATGTACGACTTTAGAATCATATTTATGTCAACAGACCAAAACATCACACACAGGGTTAGATCTCACTAGGCAGTTCTGCAGGCGCTACGTGCAAGGAAAGAGATGGGACAGCTTTATACAAAAACTACAGTAAAGAGCAAAAGTCAGGCATCATAAACATAAAGAAATATCCTCCTTGTCTGACGGTATCCAGCATTCCGTGGCAGCGAAGGGTCTTAATCCTTAATAATGCTTGCCCGAGATTCTCATAACAATATTAATTGATTAAATAATAGCCAGGTAGGCCGTTCCTTATTCCAAAAGATTATTGCTGAAATCCAAGTCATGTAAACATAGAAACCTTACATTACAAAAGATTCCTAAAGCACATCTAGTCACAAAGCCAAGAATCCACAAAGCAACATCATCAACCACCAATTATCTCTACCCAGAATTTGCCTGCTTTGTCATTTAAGACTTTTCTGTATTGGGTTTTCTTAAAATAAAGCACAACTGAATTTTTGTTTTTGTTTCAATAAATTTATTTATTTATTTATTTATTTATCTGTGGCTGCGCTGGGTCTCTGTTGCTGTGTGCGGGCTTTCTCTAGTCACGGAGAGCAGGGACTACTCTTTGTTGCAGTGTGCAGGCTTCTCATTGCGGTGGCTTCTCTTGTTGCGGAGCACGGGCTCTAGGTGCATGGGCTTCAGTAGTTGTGGCTCGCAGGCTCAGCAGCTGTGGCGCACGGGCTTGGTCGCTCCGCAGCATGTGGGATCTTCCCGGACCAGGGCTCAAACCTGTGTCCCCTGCCTTGGCAGGTGGATTCTTATCCACTGTGCTGCCAGGGGAGTCCCTGAACTTTTGTGACATACATTTCTTTCTTTCTCAAAAAACTCCACATTACTATACAAAATTTGACTGAAAAGTCTCCAAAAACTTTTCAGATAAAAGTAGTATAAATTTGTAATTCAACTAAATGAAAGAGTAATGAATCTATACTTCCCCAACTATTGCTCAATCTTGACAAAAGGGAGCTGCAGATCTTTGGATGCCCCTGAGCCACAGGTAATCCCCATGCCACCGGGACTTCCACTGATCACAAGTGTGGGGAGAAGCCCCTGAAATCGAGCCCTTATGCAAATGAGGTATGCAAGATGATTAATCATTAGAAGAAAAACATGTACCCGCTCAAACTGAGGTGAAACAAGATATAAGGAGACTCTACCTGAGGAGAGGTCAGACTACAGGCAGTTTATCAAGCGAAGTCAGAGCTTAGCAAACAGCCAATGGACTTTCCTGAGCTATTTCTTGGAAGGAGCAACCGGCGGGGCCAGTGATCCCTACTGAACACGGAAACAACCCACTCCTTCCCCAACATCATCCCTCCTCTCCCCAATCCCACCCCCCTCAGTCAACTGGTCACCCTCCTCTGCCCCACACCTGCCCCCATCACGAGCTCTGCTGAATCCAGCTCTTCCATCTGGGATCCACGCACCTCCTTCCATCTCTACTGCCACCCCCTCCATCAGGCCACCTTTATCTACAGGGACTCCCTAACTGGCTTCACTGCTGCCAGGCTTAGCCTCCCCAATCCATCTTCCCCAAAACCAGCAGCAAGATCTTCCAAATTTATAGGTCTAATCAAGTCACTCTATTGGTTAAAGTCCTTCGGTGGCTCGTTAATACCAAAAACGTCTCTACAGATAAAATCCATATGCCTCGCATAATTGTAAGGCTTGGAGGCTCACAAATTTTGCTGTCCATTGAGATCTGGGAAGCGTTACAATTCCCAGTGCTGCAGCAGATCCCGCACCCGTGGAGCCGTAATGTCTGCGGGCGAGAGCCAGTATTCAGCACCACCACCTGCCAAACACACACACACACACACTCACACTCGCCACCCAGAATCCTCAAACCTGGTTTAGAGGCCACGCCTTCGTGCCCTATGGCAACTTGGCCGTCCCTTGTTATACCACCAAAGACCAGGCGCTGGGTCTGCTGTTGACCTTCAGTTTCCCCTGCCTAACCCAAGGCTCTGGGAGCAGGGACGTGTCCTCCTGGTGACCACGCATCCCAAGCAAGCAGCTCCTAAGGAAAGGGACCGTGATTTCACTGCCCAACACTGGTCTCCAGCACTCACTGGGCACCCAATTTTTTATTCAAGTCCAGGTTGGACTCCTTTAAAATTGATAAATCAATAGTAAGCACTGTGCTCCTGAAAATCTGGCAGGTGGTTCTTTAAGAAGTAACAGCCCAGAACAGGGGGCAGGAAGAAAGAGCCCCTCGCCTTCGAGCACACCCTGGGAATAACCCAACTTTTCAAAACCCTCCTCAATGAGCACATTCCCAGCAGCTACAGAAACGTGCCCGACCTTTAAGTGCGGATAGTCCCTCGGTTCTCTCTGCCAGGTCACTCTAATATTCTGCGTCACTGTTAACGTCTTTTCTGAGTTGGCAACATTGTCCTCAGATAATAATGACATCTCCCAGTCTACTGCTTCCCAGGGCCGTTATGAAGTTTAAGTGAGAATGTACAGAAAACTCATCTGAAACACAAAAAAATACTCCACAAACATAGGTTACAAGACTTAGTATAGATTAATAGTAAGCAAAGCCCAGAAGACATACTTATTGGAATTGTTATACTTTAATTTCTGGGTAAATGGATACTATGAAAGAAACTGCCGTGCTTTAAATTCAAAAGGCACCCTTGGAAGGATTGCAGCTTCACTCATAATCTGAGTTGCTTCCAGAAGATGGTCCCAAGTTATTTGCTTGTTTCTAAATTATCTACAAGCTTCAGACACTGCACACATCTAAAATGCTCATTAGAAGTCAAAGAGCTTTACATGCCTAAATTTGGTTTGTGGATGAACATATATGTGTACTGCATAAAACCCAAAAACATTCAGTAGATCCTATGATGCATGCAAAGTTACTTAAACTCACTTTTACCCCCGAACAAACCTACAGTGGGTGAATCACATGGAGCCACAATGGATATATTATTACATCAATACGAATCAAAAATGCATTACAATTATGGGAGAACGCAGTCTGTGGCTGGCTTTTGTCTCTCATTTTTGACAGCCAGACCCCACCACGGGCCCCGTTGCCCATCACCTACAGACCTTTAGGCTCTCACTCACCCTCCTCGCCCATGCTTAAAAAGAGGCTCATGGTCCTCTCCTCTGCTGACTAAGCCAGCATGGTCAAAAGCTGAAAAGGTCTCAGTCTTAAGAGGTTCATATATATATAAAGAGGACAGGCTAGAAATAAGTTGATCTGAGTTCAACACCACAATCTACAAATAAAGAAAACTCCGTATAAGTCTTTTTTTCCTTAGTAACGTTTATCAGGGTTGCATACATGTGTGCATGTCTTAACACACAGAAGTTAAAAGAGAAAGAAAGCCCTGTAGTTAGAGAAAACCCCTTGTTCTGTTAAAAATAATATCACTCAGGGAAGCCAGAGTCCCGTGGACGGAGAAGGACGAGTCTCTGGCCCGATGCTGACAGAACAAGCAGACTTTTCAGTAAAGGCCTATCACCGAAAAATTAAACTTCTGTAAAGGTAATTCTATAATAACGAGGAAAAATATAGATGTTAAGTAAAAGAAAAAGGAAAAGGTAAAACTCTCATAAACAGTCTAATTAGAACCAAAAAAAAGTTATACAGGAGAAAAGAATGAAAGAAAAAATTTTAATGTTATGAATGGTTTGCATTCAGGTGGAGGGAACTTGAATAAATTTTCTCTCGTCTTTCAATTTTTCCTTATTGCCTAAATTTTTGAGAATAAGCTTCTAGTTCCTATCCTGAAAACAACTTTAATCCCACCAAGACCAGACAAAGTAAAAGGTGCCAACCTCAGCATGTTACAGCAAAATGCTATCAGCAGGTCAGTAAGTCTCTCCCAGCTGCTTTGCACTGATTAATAACCACATTAGCAACTACTGCACAGAAGGCAAGATGGAGCTAGTTTCGTGGGGATGTGGAGAAAAGTCATCCTGTCCACTAGGCCACAAGTGGGCCTAAGTAGATTATCCTGTGCTCTCCCAGGAAGAAAGCAGTTTACACACTGAGCCGGCTTTAAACACTCCAGCACCACACAGAAGAGAGCTATCCAGTCACATCAAGGACAAACGTTTAGACTGGAAAGTTACAGAAACATAGGAAAAGCCCTCTTGAAATGTAAATACCCATCAATTCCAAACCCGATTACCCAGTAGCTATGACCACGGGCAGCTTGTGAGGTTGACATCACTTTCAAGGGGCCTGGAACCGCCAAGGGCTGAGCAGGCTCCAGGTCCCACACACCGTTCAAGTCCCAGGGTGGACACCACACGGCATTAAGGAAGTGGTGGGCTGATGATTCTCCTGCTCTGACGTTCACCACGAGTGGTTTCTCACTAGTAAAGCCTTGAGCTTCAGAATGTCAATGACCAATGTGCCTGTCCTCTTACGGGGGGCAGGGGGCGCTGGAGAGGAAGCAGGGGGCAGCAGCAGAGCCGATGCAGGGCTTCTGCTGTCAGATTCCAAAGTTAATGCTCCCTTGAGGACCCTAAACCTCTACTCTGCGCACATGGACCATAATGAGAGTTTTATAAGAATCACAATTGTGGCAAATACACACTCAAATCATGTACCACAACTAACACTGAACATTCTTCCCTTGAAATGAAAAAAAATTTATATTCAAACTCGGAGATACTATGAAGCTGTAATTTGGTAGGGAACTGGGTTTTGATCCTGCACTATCTCTTGGCTCTCAAGACAAATCTCTAGGCTTTTACTGCTCTGGACCCCAGTCTAACTGTTGCATCAAGGTCACAATCTCCAAATACATTTCTATGCAGCCACAAGGGAGAAAAAAATGTGCGCACAGAGCAAAGAACACTCCAAATATATCAGTTGAGGGTATGGGGGCATGGAAGTAGCAAAACAAGCACCCCAAGTTCCCACCACACAGCGTAGCGTAAAGGACACTGGGCCAGGAGCCAGAGGGTCCAGGTCTGAGCTCCCAGCTGCCGTCCACTCTCTGAGGGACCGTGGGGAAGACACTCAGTCTTAAGGGCTCAACTTCTCTATCTGTGGAACAAGGAGGTCCCAACAGGTGACTTGGGAGGTGTACATATATATATAAATCAAAGGTCTTTTCCAGCATTACCTTTCCTAAACTTCTCAGCTCAAATTTCCTCTTCCTTTACCCCTGAGAGCATCTGCTGCAGGTTCTACACGTGGGACCCATCATCTGACCACAGGGCTTCGGTACAACTCCTAGAACCATGAAGACAGAGTACAAATTTCCCTCATTCATTCATCATTCTATTAGCAAGCACAAAACCATCACTTACATCATAATATACAAAACCATGTGCTAGATACTTTAGGGGACAGATATAAAAATGAACAACTTCAAAAGGTCCGGTCTCTACTTAAAGGCATTTAATGTTTACAATCCAAAGGGAAATATAAAGAATTGGGGCTTCCCTGGTGGCGCAGTGATCGCAAGTCCGCCTGCCGATGCAGGGGATGCGGGTTCATGCCCCGGTCCGGGAAGATCCCACGTGCCGCAGAGCGGCTGGGCCCATGAGCCATGGCCGCTGAGCCTGCGCGTCCGGAGCCTGTGCTCTGCAACGGGAGAGGCCACAGCAGTGAGAGGCCCACGTACAGGAAAAAAAAAAAAAAAGAAAAGAAGAAAATTGCAA
>RJWK010000904.1:0-33968 GCA_004363435.1 Platanista minor
GCTTCCCTGGTGGCGCAGTGGTTGAGAGTCCGCCTACCGATGCAGGGGACGCGGGTTCGTGTCCCGGTCCGGGAAGATCCCACATGATGCGGAGCGGCTGGGCCCGTGAGCCATGGCCGCTGAGCCTGCGCATCCGGAGCCTGTGCTCCACAACGGGAGAGGCCACAACAGTGAGAGGCCCGCGTACTGCAAAAAAAAAAAAAAAAAAAAAAAAAAAAGAATATTGAGTCCTTTAACACTATCAAGAGTGCCTACCATTGCCTTCTGCGTAATTCTTAAAAAGACAGGAGGACAAAACAATTCTCATTGCACTCTGCATTTATTCTCCTGTGATTTACTCTGGCTGGAATGTCTTTTCTTCTCTATCTTGCAAACCCCTGCTTATCACTCAAGGCACAGCTTAATGTTACTCACCATGGGAAGCCTTTCCCAAGCCCAATAGGTGAGATTAATTGCATTTTCTTCTGCTTTACCCTTGTGGTTTCTTTAGGCCCAACTGTATCATTTAACACAGTGTTTTGTGGCTGTTTGTGCAGAAGGCCATCTCACCTGGATTCTCACCTTCTCTATCTTTGTAGACTTGTTCAGTGTTCCATACATGTTTATTCATTTCAACATTCATTTACTCATCAAATATTTATTCAGCACCTACCGTTCCCACTCACTACTGCTGCATAACAAATCACCCTAAAATTTAATGGTGTAAAACAGCAGTCGCTTTATTATCGCTCACGGTTTCCATGGGTCAGGAATTGGGGAAAAGCTTGGCTTGGCAGTGTTTGTTTGGAGTGTCTCACGTGGTTGCCGTCAGCCTTGTGCTGGAGCTGGAGCTGGAGGTGCTGGGGACTGGCCCTGCACTGCTTTGTCTCTGGCAGGCCCATAGCCTCTCCATGTGGTCTCTCCATGTGGGCTAGTTTGGGTTCCCTCAAAACATGGTGGCCTCACGGGGAATTGAAATGCTTATATGGCAGCTAAAGTCTTCAAGAGCGAATATTCAAGCAAGCAAGGTGGCAGTTGAATAGGCTAGGCTCAGAAGACACAAAACCTTACTTTCCTTGCATTCCATTGGTTACCAGTGAATCACCGAGCTGACCAGATTCAGGAGGAGGGGGATTTGACTCCACCTCTTAATGGGAGAGTACTGTAGCAAGATTCTGGGAGAGCATTTGGGATGGGAAATCTTACTGTGGCCACCTTTGGGAAATACAATCTGGCACACCCACCCGGCATGCCTTGTTTCAGGCTCGGAGAAAACCGCAGTGAACAGAACAGATATGGTCCCTTCCTTGTGGAACTTGCAGAAGAGAGAGACAGCATACGAATAAGTTAAGAAGATAATTTCTTTAGCCGTTAAGGGAAAAAAGTGTATAATCATATAGGGTATTTCAAGAAAGCCCTCCTTAAGGAAGTAACTTCTGGACAGAGAACTAAATAGTAAGAAGCAATGGGTCATGCCAAGAATTGGAAGATGTGCCTCGCAGGAAGAGGTCCCAACAGAACAAAGGCCTGGAGATGGAAATGAAATTGACTCATTTGAGAATCAGGAGCAAAGCCAGGGTGACTGAAGAATCATGCATAGAAAGGGAGAATAATGAAATATGAGGTGGGCAGAGATGGGCAGAATCCAGAAATGGGGTCTTTGAAGACAGTGATAAAACTGCTGGATTTTATTTTAAATGGAATAAGAAGTCATTGGTGATTTTAACACAGGGTGTGACTGTGTTACTCTGATTAAAAGGTAACTCTGGCTGTAGTGTTGAGAGTGCGTTGAGGAGGGAGGGGGAAAGCAATGAATCTGGTTAGGAGGCAACTTGGAGTTGTCAGGGTAAGATGTACTGGAGGCTTGATTTAGGGTAACAGTGGAGGAAATGGAGAAAAGGATATTGATACAAAATTTCATACCAAAGCATCAAATTTTATTGATAGTGTGGTGAACTCTATGCATCCCCCCGCGCCGTTAGATTGAAAGTCTCTAAAGGGTAGGGGCTAGTTCTTACTCATACGTGTGTTTTTCCAAACACTTAGAGTGTCATAAGTACTCAACAAATATTTGTTGAAGTGAATTTTATTCTTTTTTGGATCGCTTCCCATGTCTTAAAAGTACCTATAATTTTCTTATCTAATTTATTGCAGCAATTTCTTAGAAATGTGTAAAATTGATTTTTTTTATAGATTTCTACTTGAGGCTTCCTCTTAAAATATGAAAAGTGCTATATTTTCGTTTATTCTTCCCCCTCCCTGAAGCCCTTAATAGAAAAAGGGGGGAATGGATGGAGGAATGGTTGAATGAATGATTACGTGAGGTGCCATTGCACTTTTGTGAAAAAGGAATAAACATGCAGATTGTTGGTTATGGTTGATGCCTCCCACATAGTTATGCTGGAAAGGAGTTATTCATCATTTATGATCTGTTCTGTAAGTTCTAATGAATTGGTACACTGAGTTACATTTCTTACTGCCTAACACATTTAAAAAAAAACATTTTGTACTTTCACGTGTTTTCTACTTCCTGATATTATTTGTGGTATTTTATAATCCTGTCTTAATGTAGATGTCATTGCTAGAGCAGTTTTTGTTGGCGCACGAGAGCGTTTGACCCTTTAAGAGTCTTGCAATTCTGAAAAAACATCTGTAATTGGGACTGAATATATAAAATCTGTCTTGTTTGGGGAAAAAATTATTTTCTAACCTTTCACATTCAAATGCTAAAGAAGGAAGCACCTTTAACTTAAAGATTGTATTAGGCACTTAATTTTCTGCAGTATTTACTGAGTTACATAAATGGGAAAATCATAGTTTTTAAAGCTTGATATAAATTATATGTTTTTCTAGTTTAGGTTCTTGAAACACCTTATACCTTAATTTATTATATATTATTTTCTTATGACTACTCATTTTAATACCTTTATGTCTTCTAGTTTATTTCATTTACTAACATCATGCCTCATTCCAAAAAGAACTTGAGGACAGTGTATTAGAGTACACACAAAATGAACATTGAAGACAAAAAATATGCCAGAGTTCAAATTTCCTAGAATGTAAGTTTCATTAGGACAGAATAAATTCTTACCAGTGAGTCCTTTTTGCTTATTGCAGAGCATGGTCCATAGTACATGTTCAGTAAATACTAGTAGCGTGAATATCCGAGGTTAGTGTACCAAACGTATGCCAACAGAACCATTCGCTTAGTTGAGATCCACAATTTTGGCTCAACACTTTTAACAAATGAGCAGAGAGAAATACTGCTAATAACACAATCCACACTGTTTGTAAGATTGAATGAAGCCATTTGATAGGGAGATATGCAACTCTTCCTAGGCAAAAATAGATATGCAAGTGGATATGTCCAAATTCAATGGATTGGGATGGAGAGAACATTGAGTAATATATGTTAATTTTCCTAAAATGAAATATGAATTTTAATTTTTTTCTTTCTCATAATCCAAGGGTAACTTTGAGTTTTAAGACTTAAGATGCTTGAGGAATAGATAGACATTGTTTTTCAGCTAATCTTCCATGAATATTATTTCTCACATGTATGGTTTAATAAGCATGTAAATAGAAATTATTTCAAGGTTATTTTCAGCGTCAAGAATCTGAGGTAAAGAGAAGGTGCTGCTGTGAAAATACAGAGTCAAATGCTTAAAGAGTCAACTGAAGTAGTGTTAAAGCTTATATCATCTTATTAGAGGTGTGATGGATCACCAGACCCTGTGTCTGAAAAGATGATGGTGATTAACCTCTGCACGGAGGAGGGACAAGAAAGTTCAGGTTATTGGGGCTGAGATTTTTCTCAGAAAACCTTGGGACCCACTCCAGTGGGTGGATGCACGTCTGAGCTAAGACTGTACCTATTTGAGCTATGCAATGTTATCTCTCTCTTTGTGTGCAAGATAATTTTTAAGGAGCCAGTCATCAAATGTACACAGTCATATAAATAAAAAATCTCAATAAAGCACATCTTAAAAGATTCACACTAAAGCATCCAAGACAAAGAGATTGCAATGCACTCCTGTGTCATTGGATGAGTTAAATTGCTAGCAGGAGTTGCTAACCTGATGTCCACAGAAGCTTAGACAATTCATCCTGAGTCGTATCAGATCTTTTGTTATTGTTATGGTTGTATATGTGTTTATTTGTTCTGCAGAGAGAGTCCTCAGATTTTTCAAATATTCGAAGAACTTTGTGTCCCAGAAAGCTTAGAAACACTGCATAAGGCTGTAAATGAGTCACTTAAATATTGATGGACATCTATAAAAGAGGATGACCTTGGAATTGAAATAGTGGGGCTAAAACCATTTCATCTTGCAAGAGCTCAACATCGGGGCATGTGTTTGGGGGGCCATTCTTGATTTGTGATAGAACCTTGTAGAAAATTAGGAAATTGTATAGAACATTGTCTCAGAACCCTTCATATTCATTAAGACAACAAATATTTATTGAACAAATACTATGTGTGTGTCGCCAACTATTAGTAACTTGTATTTTTTAGGGATTTGGGCACTCTAGCTAAGAATTAATACAAGAATATTGAACCAAATTGTTAGATTAGCTGTGGAAACTGACTTAGGAATGGACAGGAACTAGTTGGCTCCAGGAATCTTGGATTGCCCCATCTCGTCAGGGCAAGTGCTGGAATGAATAAACTAATCATTATTTTCATCCTTCTGTCTCAAATCAAAGTCTGCAGAGGGAGAGCCCAAAGGACGTAGCCTAGATGACTGTTTTTCAAAGTGTGGTCCTCATATCAGCAGCACCAGAATCACCTGGGAACTTATTAGAAATGTAAGTTCTGGGGCCCTGTCCCACACCTTATCTGGTGGTGGACCCAGCAGTGGGTATTTGAAGGACTGAGTCCTCCAGGTGAATGGTGCACAGTAAAGTTTGAGAAATGCTGACCTGTGTCTGGTATTTCCCCCTTGGCTGGGATAGGACGGGGACCATGACTGGTTCCTACTAAGACTGCATACAATCGTGGAAGAGAATTCTCGAAAGGAACATCTGTGTTGGTTCCCAAAGAAAGGGGAATAGATTCTGGGCAGGCAAAAAGAATCGAGCACCTTCTACATCCCTTGAGTCAATGAAATTTCCCTTTTGCATACAAGGTATCTTGCTTCTAGCATTATTGTTGGAGGTGAGCTCCATTCCAGGACTGCTAGTCTCTAGGGGGAAGGACACCCATTTGGGTAACACTTGTGTCTCTCTTCAACCGCTCCCCAGAGAAAGTGTCTGACTCCTGAAATTGGGTGGAAGACCTTGACATTGTAGCTCAGACGTCTTCCTTCTTTCTCTTTGGTGTCTGCCTGCCTGTAGAGAATGAATGTATTCTGCTGTTCCGTTTACCATACAGGAAGGGAGCTTGCCCTTACAGGGAGAGCCTGTGCTCATCTGCATGTGCCAGGAAGCTTAGGCCTGCCTAATTCCGGAATGAAGTATCAGGAAACCATAGCTGCTCACTTAAGCAGTTTTGCATCAGCTTTCTCTGTATGACAGCTGACATCTTGATTTGCATTGATTTGACTCATGAACCTCTCAGGCAAAGAAGAATAGTGTCGAGTATGAGGCCCCTTTGAATCTTATTAAGTATTCTTTACGAGGTTATCTTTGAATACATGAGCCATCAGAGAATTGTTGATTTGTCATGTTTGTTTGTTTTACTAACTCATCTGAGCATTTATAATTTTTGCAGATCCTCTGTTGTATGAGGATTTAAATGATTCAAATGGACTGTTGCCTGGGCCTCATGAATTACTTAGATAAATAGTTTTATGTAATCATTGAAACTGGAAATCTTTTTTTAGAGGCATTTTGTTCTATACTTTTGAGTCCATTTTAGCAGGAAAAAAACTGTCGAGTCTCTGTCATAATAAATTTAGCTCCAAATGTATTTGTTACAATAGATGTACGTTTGGAAAGATTTTATACATGTAATGAAAATGTTCCTTTATTGTTGGTTCTCTTCTTATAAATATGAGGAAGTATTAATTAACGTGAAAAATGTGTATTTATCTTGGCTACAGAGTGGAGCCACACCCTGTTTCTCTAGGACTTCAGGTGCCTGTTCTGTGTAACATGTGTAGCCAACAAAGTAACACAGCTGCATATTATTAGCCTGGTGCTTACTCAAAGAAAGGATAATTAACTGCTGAATCTTCTCTACTCCGCCTGTCTTTTCCTTGGAGACTTTCTAACCAATAAATCACTAAACTGACACTGTTTAATTCATAAGATGAAAGCTCAAAATGGCATAACTAAAAGAATGAAAATGCTAATATTATTTTCCTAAATACTATTTGTAGGTTATCTTTGAACTCAAGGGGGAGACGTTATTTACCAAGCATAGGGAAGTGAGATTGGTTGTAAATGAAAATATACACTATATGCTCTTTGTCTCTGGCATTTATTTTCTCATGCGTTTTCATCAATTTATATTTGATTTTCTTAACTGTCATTATTTATCCTGTAATATATGCATTGTGAGTACTTTTCTGTTGTAGCTAATTTTAAACATCCGTCTCTTACAATATGTACTAACAAAGGGAAGTCCAAAATAGCCTTGTTATTTTCTATAGAACAGTTTAATCATTACAATCTCACGTGATGTCATCTCCACTGAGATGAGCTTCCTGAGAAAATGTAGAGTTGCAGTGTGTTTGTTAAAATTCAAGTTGAATAAACTACTGCAATATTCAGAAAATAGGCAGGGGGAAAAGATTGTTTTCAGAAATCCTGCCTTGCATGCGTAATGCTCCATACCTTTCTCATTCTAAAACATAGTGTCTTATTTTGGATGCTTAAATGTCATCATACAGTATAGGTCAACGTTGCCTAGACAACAGTCTACTTTCAGAGCAAACAGGGTTTCTTAATAGTCATAAATTCAATTCCATCACTGAACTGCATTGCAGCATGGACTATTAGACCAGCTTAGAGCAATTAAGTTTACTTATACCAAACTAACCACAGACTGCGTGAAGTTAAGTGAAATAAGCTCTTTTCCTACAAGAGGAAAAAACCAATAAAAGGGTACATATAAGGGTATATTATAAAACTGATCAAGGAGTTAAAATGCCACAATGATTAAAATTGCACATTTCTCAAAGCAACCTGGAGTACCACATTTCTGAATATTAATCTCATAAATCTTCATTTAACTTTTTGTGCCAAGACTAGAGTTACTCATGGTTATCTACATTTTCAACTCTACCCATTTGCAGGAAAACGTGTTCCCAGAAAGCTCAGAAAGCAATTTCATTTATAGTGAAGTGGTGTAAAATTTTCACTTCGGATCTCTGTAGGGAAGCATGGGTTATTGAAGGTTTTCTGTTGAGAAGCAATTACTCCATCCATTTACTCAATATTGTTTATTTTTAGGTTGTGTGAAATGCCCTGTGGGCCTCTTAGAACTTACTGGAAGAACCAACTGAGGAAGCAAATTTCCAATTAGCTCAAAATTTTACAATGTACGGAGTTTGCGTTCTTTGAGAGTCAGTATGTTTGTTTTGGACTCTGTGTGTGACTCCCGAGGTGTTAGCCTTGCCTTTGAAACTGTTTCTTATCTCATTGTAGTCATGAGGCTAGGCCTGCTCATTTAGAGTTATTAAACCTCCTGCACTAAAGGATTTATAATTCTTCCATCATTGCTAATAGTTCTATATTTGTAGTGAAAGGTTGACTGTTAACACTAGTTCATAGCTTGGGAAGATACCTGAAATTGCCCGTCTCTGCTCTGTGGTACGCAAATCAGAAGCCCTAAGCTTAAGTTGAATATTTGTTCAATCAACAAGAGACATCATTACTTTGTTTTATTGCTTACTAATCTCAGAAGTGGTTGATTGCCCAGCCTCCTGGAGCTTTCAATTCTATTTCCACCCTCTATCTCAGAACAGATAAGGTTTCCTCACCATTTGAATGTCTTCAAGACCTTCTGATAACCGTCTTTCTGATATCAGCTTGCTTTCTTTACGTAGGAAAATCTCTAGCAAATCTGCACTTTCTTTTTAAAGCAATGGGAGGTAAAATTTACTGAGCAGTGCTGTGGATCAAGGACTGTGTTCTTTGGGGATCTTGGCCAAAATTTTGACAAGTAGCATTAGCAGTCAGAATGGGTCAGGAGCATTGCTTTTGTTTATACTCATTCCTTCCACCTCTGAGACTTTTCTCAACCAGTTTTCTCTCATTCTCCTTCCTCCCTCCCTCGTTTCCCCTGTGCTTCCCTTATTTTCAGTCCCTTGCCCTTTATTGATATCTTCCTTAATAGTACAAGTGTATTTTCAGCCCTCTTATCCTAGGAGTTGTTCATTTCTCTTCATCCAGCCCTCTATTGCTTCATCTTTCTTTGTTCCACATATATAATTATGCACATATGTGTATATATATATATATATATATATATATATATATATATATATACACACACACACATTTATATAGAGAACATATATATATATGTGCATATGTATATAAATATATGTGTGAGTAAAAGTCTGCACGCTTTCTGAATTTACTTCCTTGTAATTTGTAAAGTTCTCAGTGCCTTGCAACCTGCCATCACTAATCCCATCTCTTCTACAGTGACTCTTTAAAGGCATACAGTCACTTATTCATTTAACAGGCATTATTTTTGAGCATCTCCTCTGTGCCAGGAATAGTTCAAGGCTCTAGGAATGCAGTGGTGAGTAATCCAGACACTATTCACTCTCCCTACTTCAAGAGACCTTACTGTCTCTGAGCTTACAAGAGGAGAAAAATATTAGTCAAATAAGCACACAGGTATATAATTGGCCGGTTGCCAAATGCTATGACAAAAGCACAGATGATGAATAATCAGTACAGGAGGACATAATCCAACCCATGGGTTCAGGGAAGTGACCAAAATCTGCAGGTTGAGTACCCATTTATCAGACATAAGGAACAGGTTCTATAAAGGCCCCAAGACAAGAAGAGCATAACAGCAATTAAAAGAAGGCTTGTGTGACTTGAGAAGAGCCAACAAAGGGTAGAATTCACGAGGCCTTATGTAGTTAGAGAGGCGGGGTCCTGATGGGAGGATATGGCTAAGGCTTAGGATGTGGTCTTTGTCCTTCAGGCAGTGGGATGCTAGGGAAAGGGGTCTAAGCCTGGGTTGGGCAGGAGGGAGTAAGGCAGGGTTAGTGATTAGATTTCTATTTCCTTAGCTTACTCCCCATGTTTCTCAAAAGAGTCTTCATTTCCAAAGCTTTCATTCATGTGTACCTCCCTGCAGGCTTTCCTCTTTCAGTTATTATTTCACACTGTTTAAGAAAATCTCTGCTCTATGACAAGATATAAAGAAAATTTTTTTTGATTGTCTCTTTGCAAAAAGTGATCAGATTACATTTCACACCCAACAAAGTGGCCAGGATTTCATGAAGGAAATCAAACATAGCACCTTTTTTACAGCTTCTTAGGAAAGTCCTTGGAATTTTTAAACCTTCAATGTAGTTCCTCAAATTGAAATATAGTGCTATGTGTTCCCTAATTAGCTGTCCAGGCCATTGCTCTCAAACCCTTGTATTTGAAATGTATCTTGATATGTTAAAAAAAACACATGAGCGACTAACATTCATGGAAAGCTCCACCCAGGATCATAAACAGGTCCCTATGCACCAGCTCCAATTCCCCTACAACCCAAGAAAATATAACCAGGATGCAAGCGAAAGTGAATCACAAGCTATGAAAAATACACACACACATATATACATACAACATAAAATCCGTATCTTGTGTATTTTTGATACATAAACTTGTCCTAATAATCACATTTTTGGCACACACCTAAAAGTCTTGCAACAAATGGGGTAATATTTAGAGATTAAGATCCTCCAACTCTAGTCTAATGTCCTCAGCATCTTTCCTGTCTGCTCTACTGTATCACCCAGAATTGGGAGGCATTTATTGACGGTTTACACATACCATGCCTTGCTGACCCTGGAGTTGCAAACCTTTTAAGAAGTTTACCATGCATCTGGATAGATACTAAACTCATGTATCAAAGATGTGAACCATAAAAGATAAAAGGCATTCTAAGCATTAAATGCATGGTGTAGATAGTAAAGATTTTAGGGATTCAGAGAAAAGAAAAATAATTCTGGGTAGACAAGATGGGCAGTATAGCTTCATGAATCAGACTAATGACAGGTCAACTCTTTCTCATTCTTCTTTCTCAGTTCAAATGTCACCTTTTCTAAGAGACTTTTCTGAAGCACTCGCTCATGGGAACACTCCCTAGAGCCATTGCTTTTATGGTATCACCCCTTCTGAATACTTCTCAAAAATCTGAACTTACCACATTTACCTATTTCATCATCTACTGTCTGTGCCACTCAGTAGACAGTTCTCTCCATGAAGGTGGGGACTTTTTTTTTTTTGAATTTTATTATTATTATTTTTTTATACAGCAGGTTCCTATTAGTTATCTATTTTATACATATTAGTGTATACATGTCAATCCCAATCTCCCATTTCATCCCACCACCACCCTGCCCCCCCCTCCCCCCCACCCCGGGTGTCCATACGTTTGTTCTCTACATCTGTGTCTCAATTTCTGCCTTGCAAACTGGTTCATCTGTACCATTTTTCTAAGTTCCAAATATATGAGTTAATATACGATATTTGTTTTTCTCTTTCTGACTTACTTCACTCTGTATGACACTCTCTAGCTCCATCCATGTCTCTACAAATGACCCAATTTCGCTCCTTTATATGGCTCAGTAATATTCCATTGTATATATGTACCACATCTTCTTTATCCATTCGTCTGTCGATGGGCATGTAGGTTGCTTCTATGACCTGGCTATTGTAAATAGTGCTGCAATGAACATTGGGATGCATGTGTCTTTTTGAATTATGGTTTTCCCTGGGTATATGCCCAGTAGTGGGATTGCTGGGTCATATGGTAATTCTATTTTTCGTTTTTAAGGAACCTCCGTACTGTTCTCCACAGTGGCTGTATCAATTTACATTCCCACCAACAGTTCAAGAGGGTTCCCTTTCCTCCACACCCTCTCCAGCATTTGTTGTTTGTAGATTTTCTGGTGATGCCCATTTGAACTGGTGTGAGGTGACACGTCGCTGTAGTTTTGATTTGCATTTCCCTAATAATTAGTGATGTTGAGCAGCTTTTCATATGCTTCTTGCCCATATGTATGTCTTCTTTGGAGAAATGTCTATTTAGGTCTTCTGCCCATTTTTGGATTGGGTTGTTTGTTTTTTTGTTATTGAGCTGCATGAGCTGCTTGTAAATTCTGGAGATTAATGCTTTGTCAGTTGCTTCATTTGCAAATATTTTGTCCCATTCTGAGGGTTGTCTTTTGGTCTTGTTTATGGTTTCCTTTGCTGTGCAAAAGCTTTGAAGTTTCATTAGGTCCCATTTGTTTATTATTGTTTTTATTTCCATTACTCTAGGAGATGGATCAAAAAAGATCTTGCTGTGATTTATGTCAAAGAGTGTTCTTCCTATGTTTTCCTCTAAGAGTTTTATAGTGTCTGGTCTTACATTTAGGTCTCTACTCCATTTTGAGTTTATTTTTGTGTATGGTGTTAGGGAGTGTTCTAATTTCATTCTTTTACATGTAGCTGTCCAGTTTTCCCAGCACCACTTATTGAAGAGTGTCTTTTCTCCATTGTATATCCTTGTCTCCTTTCTCATAGATTAGTTGACCATAGGTGCGTGGGTTTATCTCTGGGCTTTCTATCTTGTTCCATTGATCTATATTTCTTTTTTTGTGCCGGTACCATATTGTCTTGTTTACTGTAGCTTTGTAGTATAATCTGAAGTCAGGGAGCCTGATTCCTCCAGCTCTGTTTTTTTCCCCCAAGACTGCTTTGGCTATTCGGGGTCTTTTGTGTCTCCATACAAATTCTAAGATTTTTTGTTCTAGTTCTGTAAAAAATGCCATTGGTAATTTGATAGGGATTGCATTGAATCTGTAGATTGCTTTGGGTAGTATAATCATTTTCACAATGTTGATTCTTCCAATCCAAGAACATGGTATATCTCTCCATCTATTGGTATCATCTTTAATTTCTTTCATCAGTGTCTTACAGTCGTCTGCATACAGGTCTTTTGTCTCCTTAGGTAGGTTTATTCCTAGGAATTTTATTCTTTTTGTTGCAATGGTAAATGGGAGTGTTTCCTTAATTTCTCTTTTAGATTTTTCGTCATTAGTGCATAGGAACGCAAGAGATTTCTGTGCATTAATTTTGTGTCCTGCAACTTTACCAAATTCATTGATTAGCTCTAGTAGTTTTCTGGTGGCATCTTTAGGATTCTCTCTGTATAGTATCATGTCATCTGCAAACAGTGACAGTTTTACTTCTTCTTTTCCAATTTGTATTCCTTTTATTTCCTTATCTTCTCTGATTGCTGTGGTTAGGACTTCCAAAACTTTGTTGAATAATAGTGGTGAGAGTGGCCATCCTTGTCTCATTCCTGATCTTAGAGGAAATGCTTTCAGTTTTTCACCATTGAGAATGATGTTTGCTGTGGGTTTGTCGTATATGGCCTTTACTATCTTGAGGTAGTTTCCCTCTATGCCCACTTTCTGGAGAGTTTTTATCATAAATGGGTGTTGAATTTTGTCACAAGCTTTTTCTGCATCTATTGAGATGATCATATGGTTTTTATTCTTCAATTTGTTAATATGGTGTATCACATTGATTGATTTCCATATACTGAGGAATCCTTGCATCCCTGGGATAAACCCCACTTGATCATGGTGGATGATCCTTTCAGTGTGCTGTTGGATTCTGTTTGCTAGCATTTTGTTGAGGATTTTTGCATCTATGTTCATCAGTGATATTGGTCTGTAGTTTTCTTTCTTTGTGACATTCTTGTCTGGTTTTGGTATCAGGGTGATGGTGGCCTCGTAGAATGAGTTTGGGAGTGTTTCTTCCTCTGAAATTTTTTGGAAGAGTTTTAAGAGGATGGGTGTTAGCTCTTCTCTAAATGTTAGATAGAATTCACCTGTGAAGCCATCTGGTCCTGGACTTTTGTTTGTTGGAAGATTTTTTGTCACAGTTTCAATTTCAGGGCTTGTGATTGGTCTGTTCATATTTTCTATTTCTTCCTGGTTCAGTCTTGGAATGTTATACCTTTCTAAGAATTTGTCCATTTCTTCCAGGTTGTCCATTTTATTGGCATAGAGTTGCTTGTAGTAGTACCTTAGGATGCGTTGTATTTCTTTGGTGTCTGTTGTAACTTCTCCTTTTTCATGTCTAATTTTATTGATTTGAGTCCTCGCCCTCTTTTTCTTTATGAGTCTGGCAACTGGTTTGTCAATTTTGTTTATCTTCTCAAAGAACCAGCTTTTAGTTTTCTTGATCTTTGCTATTGTTTTCTTTGTTTCTATTTCATGTATTTCTGCTCTGATCTTTATGATTTCTTTCCTTCTGCTAACGTTGGGTTTTGTTTGTTCTTCTTTCTCTAGTTCCTTTAGGTGTAAGATTAGATTGTTTATTTGAGATTTTTCTTGTTTCTTGAGGTAGGATGTATAGCTATAAACTTCCCTCTTAGAACTGCGTTTGGTGCACCCCATAGGTTTTGGCTCATCGTGTTTTCATTGTCATTTGTGTGTAGGTATTTTTTGATTTCCTCTTTGATTTCTTCAGTAATCTCTTGGTTAGTTAGTAACGTATTGTTTAGCCTCCATGTGTTTGTGTTTTTTACGTTTTTTTCTCTGTAATTGACTTCTAATCTCATAGCATTGTGGTCAGAAAAGATGTTTGATATGATTTCAGTTTTCTTAAATTTACTGAGGCTTTTATTCATGACCCAAGATGTGAACTATCCCAGAGAATGTTCCTTGCGCACTTGAGAAGAACATGTAATCTGCTGGTTTTGGATGGAATGTCCTGTATATATCTATAGATCTATCTGGTCTATTGTGTCATTTAAAGCTTGCGTTTCCTTATTAACTTTCTGTTTGGATGATGTGTCCACTGGTGTAAGTGAGGTGTTAAAGTCCCCCACTATTACTGTGTTATTGTCGATTTCCTCTTTTTTAGCTGTTAGCAGTTGCCTTATGTATTGAGGTGCTCCTGTGTTGGGTGCATATATATTTATAATTGTTATATCTTCTTCTTGGATTGATCCTTTGATCATTATGTAGTGTTCTTCCTTGTCTCTTGCAACATTCTTTATTTTAAAGTCTATTTTATCTGACATGACTATTGCTACTCCAGCTTTCTTTTGATTTCCATTTGCATGGAATATCTTTTTCCATCCCCTCCCTTTCAGTCTGTATGTGTCCCTAGGTCTGAAGTGGGTCTTTTGTAGACAGCATATAGATGGGTCTTGGTTTTGTATCCATTCAGCAAGCCTGTGTCTTTTGGTTGGAGCATTTAATCCATTCATGTTTAAGGTAATTATCGATATGTATGTTCCTATGACCATTTTCTTAATTGTTTTGCGTTTGTTTTTGTAGATCCTTTTCTTCTCTTATGTTTCCCACTTAGAGAAGTTCCTTTAGCCTTTATTGTAGAGCTGGTTTGGTGGTGCTAAATTCTCTTAGCTTTTGCTTGTGTGTAGAGCTTCTGATTTCTCCATCAAATCTGAATGAGATCCTTGCCTGGTAGAGTAATCTTGGTTGTAGGTTCTTCCCTTTCATCACTGTAAGTATATCATGCCACTCCCTTCTGGCTTGTAGAGTTTCTGCTGAGAAATCAGCTGTTAACCTTGCGGGAGTTCCCTTGTATGTTATTTGTCGTTTTTCCCTTGCTGCTTTCAATAATTTTTCTTTCTTCTTAATTTTTGCCAGTTTGGTTACTGTGTAACTTGGCGTGTTTCTCCTTGAGTTTATCCTGAATGGGACTCTCTGCACTTCCTGGACTTGGGTGGCTATTTCCTTTCCCACGTTAGGGAAGTTTTCGACTATAATCTCTTCAAATATTTCTCGGGTCCTTTCTCTCTCTCTTCTCCTTCTGGGACCTCTATAATGCAAGTGTTGTTGTGTTTAATGTTGTTCCAGAGGTCTCTTAGGCTGTCTTCATTTCTTTTCATTCTTTTTTCTTTTGTCTGTTCCACAGCAGTGAATTCCACCATTCTGTCTTCCAGGTCACTTTTCCGTTCTTCTGCCTCTGTTATTCTGCTATTGATTTCTTCTAGTGTAGTTTTCATTTCAGTTATTGTATTGTTCATCTCTGTTTGTTTGTTCTTTAATTCTTCTAGGTCTTTGTTTAACATTTCTTGCATCTTCTCGATCTTTGCCTCCATTGTTTTTCTGAGGTCCTGGATCATCTTCACTATCATTATTCTGAATTCTTTTTCTGAAAGGTTGCCTATCTCCACTTCATTTAGTTGTTTTCCTGGGGTTTTATCTCGTTCCTTCATCTGGTCCATAGCCCTCTGCCTTTTCATCTTGTCTGTCTTTCTGTGAATTTGGTTTTTGTTCCACAGGCTGCGGGATTGTAGTTCTTCTTAGGTGGGGACTTCCTGTCTTGCTCACACTGTGATCTCAGAGACTCTCATAGTGTCTAGCTCATATAAAGTTCATTTCTGTTTCCTTAGTTAATTAGTTAGACCAAAAGCTTTAAATACTTTAAGCATATGCTCAGAAACTCAGATGTGTTCATTTACATTGCCCACATTTTTGCAGTAGTTCATGGGTGACCATGCAGATGTTCTTTTGCAAAATATGGATTTATACTAGGTTAGATCTGACTCTTTCAAGTTCATAATGGGACACCAGGGAGTTTCTCATTTCTCATAAACTGTTTGAGATTTATGGAGAATAGTGTCACGTCTACTTCGTATTTTCTCCAAATTGATAAGGCTAACCCATGAGTAATCTACCTCACCATATATTTTTGCAAAACATTTCACACTTAATTGATCAAGGCATCCCCAAAACCCCAATGTAATGTTAAGTAGTGCTGTTAAGTAAAACTGTGTAAAAATATCAAGAAATGTTCGAATTGGTAGAGCTTCTTTTTTACTCTGCTGTGTGCGTGTGTGTATAAATTTTCTTTTAATTTTCTTTAGACCCAAGGAGGCTAAGGGCTGGTTTATGTTGCCTTAAATATAGTAGCTTAAGACAATACTTCTGTTAACAAAAACTCTATTTATTTTGAAAAATAGTGAGTAGTATACGTTTATTTGTCTCACTTGTATCTTTAGAATTTCTTTTTTAAAAGATGGAGGACTCAAAATTGCCAATGTGACTAAAGCTGATGCTGGAATTTATACGTGCATAGCAGAAAACCAGTTTGGGAAAGCAAATGGAACAACACACTTGGTTGTTACAGGTAGGTGCATTTCTGAAAGATTGCTTTACATGGAGATACACTGTGTGGTATGTTATTAAGATCAAAGAAAAAAATGTTTTTCACAATATGCAGTGCACTACCAAGGTCAACCTTACCTTTGCACTTGTGTTTTCTCTAACAAGTGAGAGTCAAGGGAACAGTCCTTAATGTTTCTTTATACACCACGGTGTGTACCAGGGACACGTGGCTTACTACGCTGCCAACATGGGCAGTAGAATTATAAGTAGCATATGTGTCTGTTCTGCTTTTGTTTCGTGCTATTCTAGTATGTCAGATCTTTTGGGTACACTTTTTCCTTTTCCATTATCTTTGATATTTTCTGGAGATGTTTGAGTCCATGCAATAACCCTTGCTGTCAAAAAGAGTCACTTAGAATTGTGTATGGGTTTTGTGCATTTGTTCACTGAAGAAAAACTTTGAGTATCTACCATGTGCCAGGTGCTTGGGTTATTCAGTAACAAACTGAATGCCGCCCACATGAAGCTTACCTTCTACCAAAGGTAGAAAGAAAATAAGTGGTAGGAATATAAGGCAAGGAAATTCTTAGAAGGAAATAAATTGCAAACGATTGTAAAATACAGGGGAGTGTTTGGGAGAAGTAAGCTGGAGCATGAACCCAAGTGATCAGAGAAGGAGAGATGTGAGCCAAGATTTCATGGAGATGGAGTTCAGTAGATTTCTTGGGGACAGTTGTGTAGAGGTTTTGTAGACCTTGTTAGGACATCAGCTTCTAGTTGGCATGAGAAGTCGAGGTTAGTGCACAGTTTTGAGCAGAGGAATGAAATGATGGGAAATATATTTTTAAGGGGTTACTCTAGCTGCTCTGTTGAGAACAGACTGGGGGGAGTCAAGGGTAGAAGAGGGGGGAACCTCAGGAGACATTGCAGTAATTCAAGCGGGAGTGATAATGACCCAGATGAGGGTGGCAGCAGAGCAGTTGATGGGAAGGGATTCGATTCTGTATATATTGTGCATGTAGAGTCAGTAGGCGTTGCTGACAAACTGACTGTGAGGTCGGAGAGAAAGAAAGAGAAGGGTGCCTGCAGAGTGTTTGGTGAACAACAGGAGGAGTAACAGTCAAAACAACTGAGGTGGGAAAGGCTTGAGGTTGCACAGGTTTGGGTAGGAGGAAGATCAGAAGATTGTTGTTGTAGAAAACATAATAAATGCCTCTTTTGAAGACTTTTGCTACAACATGGAGCAAAGAAATGGGGAGCAGCGATGGAAAAGTGGAGTCAAGGGAAGCTTAATTCCCAACCATGGAAGGACTATGGTGATGATAGAACGGACATTTGCATTTGGGAAAAAAACAAATAAATTAACATTTTAACTTAGTATCCTACCTATTCTAAACATCATTTTTGTTGTCTTTCCAAAGTTTGAGTCTATTTAAATTTTGGTAGTAATACATTTTCCAGCCATTGAAAATACAGTGGTTTCTATTTCCACCGGTATATTTCATGAAGCAAAAAAACTAAAATGAAATTGATTTTGTAGTAGTATTACAACCCTTGTTTACAGGTGACTTCAATTTTTAAACTTCTATATCCCATAAATTTAGATACCCTAATTCATTTAACAAGAATTTGTGTATCCAATGAAATATGTTATGGGTCTGCATCAAAATGTCTCTTTTTATCTTGAAGACCTTTCATGATACAGAGATATGTATATGCATATAGACACATATGTATGTCTACACACATACATAGTACAAGTTATATTAACAGTCTGCCTTTTGAAAATTGCTTTCACCAAAATAGAAATGCTGAAGTTTTACTTAAAACTTTATTATTTCCCCAATAGAACCAACAAGAATAACTTTGGCACCATCCAACATGGATGTCTCAGTGGGCGAAAGTGTCATCTTGCCCTGCCAGGTGCAACACGACCCCCTGTTAGACATCATGTTTACCTGGTATTTCAATGGGGCCCTCACAGATTTTAAGAAAGATGGATCTCACTTTGAGAAAGTCGGTGGGGTAAGTTGTGACACTTTCCTCATGCTTTTTACATGTGTCTCTGACATATTGTCCCTAAAGAAACATCGGGCACATATGTGTTACTCCAGTAATGTCTGCTCTCTGAGTGAATCGGCGGTTGCAATTCTGTAATGATCTAATTTTATTATAGTAATTACCAGAAAGTAAGCATATTTACTTCAACCCGTAAACTGTAATTTTAATTAAAATCGATGTTTGCTGTGTTTATATTAATTGTTATTTTGCACGATACTTTTGTCATTAGTATTCCACAGAAGGGAAAGTGTTCTTATACAAGTGTTTATTTTCAACATGATATATTATGAAGTTGAACGAAGTCACATTTGCTAAATGCCTTCCATGTATCGGGCCAGGTGCTTCATCCCAGTTAATCCTTGCAATGACACTGAGTGTAAGTGGTAAGCATTGCCCTTTTACAGGTGCGTAAACTAAGGATTTGTAAAGATATTAACCTGTCCAGGGTCACTGAGCTAGCTAGTGGTGGAACTTACATCCGAGCCTAGATCTATGAGTCCCCAAAACACAAATACTTTCTCTTGTTTCATTCTGTCTCCTCGTTTGCGATGGTTCTATGTGAGGAAGAATTACAGATTTCAAGGGAAAATGGACACCTTGAGGAGAATTGTTAAGAAGGATCGCAGTGTTGTGAACCGCACAGACTAACAGCAGGCCTCGCACCTGGCCACATGTCTGTGAATCCATCATCACAAGGCCAGTTTCCCTTGCAGGCCTGTTTTCTTTGACACAGGGTTTAGCTTCATTCATTTTGGCTGAGATGTCAGTGGTACATCATAGTAGAGTCTGGGTTTTCTCCTTATGGACAAAACGATATGATGGTCAGTTCAGCTGTATTTATTTAACAATATTTCTTGGGAATTCCCTGGTGGTCCGGTGGTTGGGACTTGGCACTTTCACTGCCATGGCCTAGGTTCAATCCCTGGTTGGGGAACTAAGATCCTGCAAGCCACATGGCCAGGTCAAAGAGAATTTAAAAAAAAAAAACCACCACCAGTATTTCTTCTTAAATATATATATGTGTATACATGGGATCTATTAATGTGTTAGGACTGTGTGCAACTTGAAAGGATGGTGTTAGGACTTGAATTATGTTTCCTCAAAAGATAAGTTCAAATCCTAAGGCCTAGTTGTGATAGGATTGTGGTAGAGGCTAATAGCCTCTGCCTCTGGATCCTGGCACAGACCTCCTAAAACCCTTGGAATTTCCTGCGTGATGAAATGTCTTTTTGCCCTAATGAAGTGACACTGTGGGCTCCTGGATAGTTTCAGGATGGTCACCAGAAAGACCAAGCCATGATTAGAAACTTGGAACCTTCAGGAAGGAGGGAGGGGCTGGGCACTGAATTTATGATCGATCAGGCCTATGTGATGAAGCTAACATAAAAATCCCAAAAGTAAAGTACTTTTCATCACAGAGAGCTTCTGGGTTGGTGAACATATCTACATGCGAGGTGGGTGACACACTCCACCCACTGGGATAGAAGCTCTTGTACTTGGAACCCTTCTGGATCTCACCCTATCTATCACTTCATCTGGCTGTTTATATGTATCCTTTATGATACATAAAGTATCATAAAGTAAGTAAATGTTACCCTGAGTTCTGTGAGCCATTCTAGCAAATTACTGAACCCAAGGAGAGTGTCATGGGAACCTCAATTTATAAGTGGTTGGTTGGAAGTACAAGTGACAATCTGAGACTTGCAGTTGGTGTCTCAAGAGGGGCCAGTCTCAGGGGTCTGAGCCCTTAACTTATGGATCTGCTGCTAACTCCAGGCAGATAGTGTCAGAGTTGAGTTGACTTTTGGGACCACCCCCCCAACCTGGTGTTGCAGAATTGCTTGGTGTGGAAAACACACACATCTGGTGTCAGAAACGTGACGTGTTCCGAGTGTGCGTATAGTTTTGACCGTAAAGGAGATACAGAAGAGTGTCCTTTACACTGGTACCTCAGAATGTGACCTTATTTGGAAAGGGTTGTTGCCGATACATGTAGTGAAGTTATGATGATGTCATACTGGAATAGGATGGGCCCTAATCCAATATGACTGTTGTCCTTGTAAGAGGAGGGAAATTTAGGCACAGACAAACACACAGAGAGGAGAATATAGACACAAGGAAGATGGCCCTGTGAAGACGGAGGCACAAGTCACAGAATGCCTGGGGCTGCCAGAACCTAGAAGAGGCAGGGAAAAAGGGTCTTACCCTAGAAATTTGGGAGAGAGATCTTGATTTCAGATTTGTGGACTCCAGAACTCTAAGAGGATAGAGTGCTGTGGTTTGAAGCCACCCACTTTGTGTTACTTTGTTACAGCAGCCCTAGTGACCCACTACAGCTGGTCTTTAAAAAAAAAAAAAAAAGATATTTAGGTACCTAGCCACAATTCCGTACAATTTCAATGCTGTTTCTATGTTCTGTCATCTGGCTTACTCCATTTTCAAAGTTCTAGTTTTCCAAATTGTTCTGACTGGTTCAAGGCTTTCAAGAACTTCACCAATTGCTGCCAACCATTGACATTTCTTTTACTATTGCTTTAAATGCGTTTTTTTTTTTTAAAGTCACTGATTTCTTCTATCAACAATAGGAAAAGGCATATGCCAGTATCCTCAGCCAACTCTTTACTCCGTACTTAGGGTTTATCATTTGCCTTTTCTTGGAGACGAGTCAAGGGAAAAAAGAAAAGGCTAGATGTTACCTTCATTGCTATAACCCAGCTCTTGCCCTAACTTTAACTCATAAAGAATTTGATTGGAAACATTAATTGCCTTTGCTGTATAATGTAGATAACGCTGTGATTTATCTCCTCGATTGTGAACTGTTGATAATATTGTATCCAATACAATTTCCTTCGTCTGCGCTAATGCTAAAGAAATATACATTAAAAGACTAAAAACCCAAAGTACTTTGATTTGATTTGGTTTTTTAAAAATTTTTATTTATTTATTTATTTATTTACTTTGATTTATTTTTGGCTGTGTCAGGTCTTAGTTGAGGCACGCAGGATCTTTCGTTGATGTGCCCGGGCTTCTCTCTAGTTGTGGCGTGCCTGTTTTCTCTTCTCTAGTTGTGGCGCGCGGGTTCCAGAGCTTGTGGGCTGTGTAGTTTGCAGCACGCAGGCTCTCTAGTTGAGGCTCGCGAGCTCAGTAGTTGTGGTGCGCGGGCTTAGTTGCCCCGCGGCATGTGGGATCTTAGTTTCCTGAGCAGGGATGGAACCCGAGTCCCCTGCATTGTAGGGTGGATTCTTTACCATTGGACCACCAGGGAAGTCCCAGCAGTTTGCTTTTAATATGCATCAAACATCCTCAAACAAACATTTCACTGAGACTGAGCTAGGTGGCTGCTTTCTCCAAGAGGGTCTTGGAATTAAGAATATTCAGGATAATATTGTAACTTGGCTGCTCCTGTGCTACTGATAGGTTCTAAGTAAGGTATTGAGTCAGTCATCTCTCTACAGGAATCAAGTATCTGAAACATGAAACTGCGTGAATTAACCCTATCACTTGCCAGTTCTGGTCTTTTTCTAACATGTTCGTTCATGGCCTATGAATTTTTTTATTGACTTGTGCCATTAGTTACTTAGTATTCTCCCATCAGTATAAAATGTAAGCCATACAAGATGACATTACCCTTAAGCCCAAGCAATTAAGTAAGTTGCTCTCCTATTGCATGAAAAGGGAATCATATAACAGCTCTTGTTCTCTGTGTATTCATTGCAGCATCCACGTTACTACCTAGGAAGTCCGCTTGTCTTTTATCCCAGTGTGTTCATAGATATATCCCCTGTTTTCAAAAGCAACAAAATGTGAGGGAGAAGCCGGTAACTGGGAGGGTTGCTTAGAAAGCTGGATAGTGTAGGAGCCATGTTTTTTTTTTTTTCTTACGGTACGCGGGCCTCTCACTGTTGTGGCCTCTCCCGTTGCGGAGCACAGGCTCCGGACGCGCAGGCTCAGAGGCCGTGGCTCACGGGCCCAGCCGCTCCGCGGCATGTGGAATCTTCCCGGACCGGGGCACGAACCCGCGTCCCCCGCATCGGCAGGCAGACTGTCAGCCACTGCGCCACCAGGGAAGCCCTCAACACTAAAATTTTTAAAAAATAATCAGAGTTCAGTCAACTACTGGGATACAAGATAAATTCACAAAAAGTAATAGCTTACTTATGTATCAACAGTAACCAATAAGGAGTATAACAGGACAAAAAGGTCCC
This sequence comes from Platanista minor, assembly GCA_004363435.1. Classification (NCBI taxonomy): domain Eukaryota; kingdom Metazoa; phylum Chordata; class Mammalia; order Artiodactyla; family Platanistidae; genus Platanista; species Platanista minor. Next base: position 22,508 of record RJWK010000904.1, read on the forward strand.
TCAAAAGATATATAAAATGCATGTTAATAATTTGCACAAATACACAAGGCCTAAATAAAGACAACTCCAGTACTCTCTTAGGGTGGATGGATGGATGGATGGATGGATTGGATGTGGAGCAAGACAGGGAAAGAATCATGAAAAAAAAAATCAGTGCTCCTAGATGAAATAAAGGAGCTATTGTATTGTAAGGGTTTTCATTTTTCTTTGATTTTTTTCCCATGCTTCTAAAATGACTAGCAATCAGACACCACTTTAGACAATTCTGAGAGTATTTAGGTAAGGAAAAGAATAGTTAACAGTATTTTGAAAGAACAGTAATAACACCTTGTCAGTAATTCCCAGGAAGTTTTCTGGGGGTATTTGTTCAGGTATGAATTGCTAGATAGGACTGGAATTATACATATAGTTTCATCATTAAAACATCGGAACTCAAAATTGCATCTCTTGTAACCTATTTCATTCTCCTATGAACTGTTGTTAATCTTTCTTTGCCTCAGTTTCTTCATCTGTAAAACTGACATGATAATAGCCATTTATTCTGAGGTATGTGTATAAAATACTTCAGAACAACCCATGTTAGCTGTTGCTGCGGTTGTTCTTGCTGTTACTGTTACTGCTACTAGCACTGCTGGTAGGATTGCTTCTGAAGTGCTCTCTGGGAAAGCTGTGGCAATTTACATTCCCATCAGCAGAGCAGGAGGTGCCTGTTGCCCCACATTCTTTTCCACACATGATTTTTTCCCTTAATTTTTTCAATAAAAATTTTCCCAAACATGGTTGAGAAGTGACATCACATTACCAACAGTTTCTCATTTCTCAGATTAATAGTAAGATGGAGAATCTCTCCATTTTGCTTATTAGTAATTTGGATACTTAAGAAAGATTCAGAATTATGACTGACTCCTCCAAATCAAGAAAATTGGGGGCTTAATACTGACTCATGAAATGGCATCGTTACTTCTGCAGAAAACAAAAAAATGACCTAATTTCTAGCTAGAGAAATTCACAATAGCCCAGCTGCCTGGGTTATTGTGTAGAGAGTGTTCAAAAAATTATTTTAAATCTAGCAATAGAGAATGACTTCCGAAAGTTACAAAAACAAAACGCACACTGCTTCAAGGCAACCATCAGCCAGATAAGACCTATTTTATTTTTGCTAGAAACACAGTAATGATATTGACATTTGCATATAATAGATTTTCGTCTCCTGTATATTTTGTGTCCATTGGACAGTGTTCTCCTTAGGTCTCAGCAGGAAATCCTTCACTTACACACAAATTCACAGTGTGTACTGGCCATTTCCTGTCCCTCTTCCATACCTTGCAGATTTGTATCCTCTGCTCATTTCTTCCCTTAGAAGTCAAGCCTTTTGCTTTACAGATTTACAGTAGGTCCTTATGTAGTCAGGCTATTAATTATATCTTAGTGTGATTCACTGGAAATATCTTCCTTCGGTTTGTCAGTTTTATGTTAACTTTGCCTATTATTTTATCACTCATAGAGTAAAAGTTTTCATTTTCATGTAGTCAAAAAATCTGTATTCTTCTTTTCCTAATAGTTTTCATAACTTTTCTTGGGTTGAATGGGATATTCAAGCTGTAGGAATATGAAGATTTTAGAACTAGTGTTCAAGGAGGGTTACGTAAGAAACTTTGGGGAAGTTAGATAGGCTAGTGATACTAGGAGAGAAACTTTGGGAGACATGCAGATGTCTAAAGAATATTTCAGGGAGATTTTGTTGTGAATTTCATATTTTTCCCCACAAACCTTCCATAAAATGACGTCACTCCAATTCTTAGGAATTGACTTTTTTTCTCAGGGGTGGGGTTGTCAGTTGTTCACTGTTGAGCTTAAGACCTACTGGGATTCCACCACTGGACCCACCCTACTGTTAGCCAGTTGAAAACTGTAAGCTACCATCAAAGAGACAGTAATGTATATGTTGTGTACCTGTAAATATGTTTGTGCATATACCAGCACATGAAAATCCAAACACCATTATGTACAGATACTTAAAAAAATCCTCTAAAGAAAGTTCTAAGAAAGTCAGTAACAATTCATTCGATATTGATTATGATTACTTAAGATCCTCCAAATTGTGATTAACAGATATTTACCTGCATCTGTGATTTGCAGATTTAAAATAGCTCATCTCTGGAGGCAGAGGAAAGAACTAACAGTTTATAATTTTGGTTGGTTTGGTTTTGTTTGGCAAAGGGGGTGGGGCTAAGGTTCATGAATACATTCTGAAAAAGAGGACTTGTCAAAAATAGGCTTAAATTGGGCTTCCCTGGTGGCGCAGTGGTTGAGAGTCCGCCTGCCGATGCAGGGGACGTGGGTTCGTGCCCCGGTCCGGGAAGATCCCACATGCCGCGGAGCTGCTGGGCCCGTGAGCCATGGCCGCTGAGCCTGCGCGTCCGGAGCCTGTGCTCCGCAACGGGAGAGGCCACAACAACGAGAGGCCCGCGTCCCGCACAAAGAAAAAAAAAAAAAAAATAGGCTTAAATCTAATAAATCCAACAAATGAACAGATCATTCAAGCTGAATGAGGAGGTAAATGGTGTCTGCTAATCATAGCATTATCTTTTATTCATGACGGCTTATTTATTTAACACCTTTATTGAGAAATAATTCATATAATTGAACTAAAGTGTACAATTAAATAGCTTTTACTATATTCAAAGAGATGTGCCTCCATCACCATCATCAATTTCAGAATCTTTTACTTACTTCAGATAGAGACCTCGCACCCATTATCCATAATTCCCCCAACTCCTCCACCTCCAAACAGTGCCAGCCCCAGGCAACCACAAAGCTACTTTCTGCTCTGGTATTTGCCTGTTCTGGACATTTCATATAATGGAATCATGAAGGATGTGCTCCTTTGTGACTTGTAAAATTTTAATTTATTTTTTACTTGTTATTAATTATTAATAAGTATTGTACTGACATAGTTTTATTAATAAATTTTATTTTTAGAGCAGTTTTAAGCTCACAGCAAAAGTGAGCAGCAAGTACAAAGAATTGTTCCCATACAACCCCTGTCCTCACACGTGCACCACCTACTCCACTATCAATATCCTGCATCACAGTGGTCCTGTTGTTACAATCCATAAACCTGCATTGACACATCATTATCACCCAGGGTCCATGGTTTTTACATTAGCGTTCATTCTTGGTGCTGTACGTTCATTGGGTTTGGACAAATGTGTAAGGACATGTATCCGCCATTAGAGTATCATACAGAGTAGTTTCACTGCCCTAAAATTCCTCTGTGCTCCATCTATTCATCTCTCCTTCCACCAACCCTTGGCAACCAATAATCTTTACTATCTCCATAGTGTTGCTTTTTCTAGAATGTTCTATAGTTGGAATCACGTAGAATGTAGCCTTTTCAGATTAGCTTCTTTCACTTAGTACTATACATTTATATTTCCTCCGTATCTTTCAATGGCATAATGGCTCTTTTTTCTTTTGACTGGGTATAGTAGTTTATCCACTCACCTACTGAAGGCCACCTTAGTTACTTCCAAGTTTTTGAAATTATGAGTAAAGCTGCTTTCAACATCTGTGTGCAGGTTTTGTGTGGACATAAGTTTGCAATTTGGGTACATATCAAGGAGTAAGATTTCTGGGTCATATGGTACGAGTATGTTTAGTTTTGCTTTCCTCCTAGCAGTGAATTATTATTTTGAAAAAACTGTTATCTATTAGGTAACTTAGGAAAATTTCACTTATTTATTTTCGGATGCTCTTCCTTTCTTTATGAGGGGCCGTGTTTCTTTTTTGTTTTTGGTTTTTTTTTTGCGGTACGCGGGCCTCTCACTGTTGTGGCCTCTCCCGTTGCGGAGCACAGGCTCCGGACGCGCAGGCTCAGCGGCCATGGCTCCCGGGCCCAGCCGCTCCGCGGCATGTGGGATCCTCCCGGACCGGGGCACAAACCCGTGTCCCCTGCATCGGCAGGCGGACTCTCAACCACTGCGCCACCAGGGAAGCCCAGGGCCGTGTTTCTGACCTATCATTTTCGTTCTCTCTGGAGAGAGGCCTGTGGTTTGATTTCAGGTATAAATTCGGGAAATTCTCAGTCACCACTGCTTCAAATATTACTAGTGTTTCCTTTTTCTCTTTCTTCTCCTTCTGATATCTCCATTACACAGTTCTTAAGTATTTTGTTCTTTATTTTCAGTTGTTTCATCTTTCATTTTAAGTTTTGGAAGATTTGATCGTCATATCCTCAAGCTTAGCGATTGTCTTCTCAGCCATGTTTAGTCTACTAATGAGCTCATGAAAGCCATTATTTATTTCTTTACAGTGTTTTTGATTGCTAGCATTTCATTTTTGTTTTTTAGGATTTCCATCACTCTGCTTACGTCATCCATTTCTTTTTGCAGTCTGTCTATTTTTTCCATTAAATCCCTTAGCTCTTTAAAATTTCTCTGTCTGATACTTCATGCCATATCTAATTCCTGTTCTGATGTGTATTCAGCCTCTTAACACTGTGTTTTTTGTGTTTTCACATGCCCGGTAATTGTTCTGTTGAAAGGCATACGTGATGTGTAGTAGCTGAAAGGAACTGCAGTGAGCAGGCCTTTACAAATATCGTAGTGAGTCTGTGGTGAGAGGAAGTGTTCTCCAGTCCTGTGACTTGGTCTGCTGTTTTGGTGAGCCTGTGCCCCTGGACTGGGAACTTCCACAGTGCTTCTTCATCTCCTCCTTTCCCGTCGGGTGAGACAGGATGGCTGGAGGTACTGGAGCTGTGTATTTCCCTTCCCCCATGTGGGAAGCTAGAGGGATCAGGATTTGGGTATTTTTCTTAGGAAGAGGAATTCGTTTCTTACAAAACCCCAGCAGGTTAGGCTCTGGTAAAATAGTTTCTCCTAAAGGCAACCTTTGTTCAGAAGAACAGAGTGCTGTGGCTTATTTCATAATGGTTCATTTTCCCTTCCCCTGCCAGAAACATGAGGGGATCTTTCTTTACCATTCACTGTGAGGACCCAGTAGAGCTCCTGGAGGTAAAACTCAGAAAAGTATGGGGAACCACGTGTGTCTGGGTTCCCTGGAGTGTTAGCTCTCAGACCTGTCCACGCTGACCCTCCAGCAATTCTTCCATCACATTGTGGGTTTCCCTACCACAGTCCTGGCTCCCAGGGAAATTTCAGCTGGTGGATTTCTGCTCCAGTAAGTTGTGGTTCTCTGTATTTGTCCGTCTGTCTCTCCACTTTTGAAGGCAGTGGTTTTTTCCATGGCCTCACTTCTCTGTCAGATCCAAGAGGAGTTACTCAGCTTTTACTTGTTGTTAGAACAGAGTGATGACTGCTAAACTGCTTATATGCCAACTGAAAATCAGAAGTCAGGATGACTGGCCTGTTTTTTAATCGGGTTATTTGCCTTTTTATTATTGAGTTGTAATTGTCCATAGTGGCTTGGAATTTAATGCTCCGATTTCAGAAAGAAAATTATTTTACTTTGCAAGACAGTATTTAATTATACCATTTAATTGATCTGGACATGAATAAGAAAGTGAAGAATAAATGGCTCATTTGGGGCAATTTAAAATTTTAGACACAAAACCCAGGAATTTTAGCTGTTTTTTATAACAGTAAACACTCTGATTTTGTAAACCATTTTTTAATACTGACTTTAAAATTTTATATCATAACTGTTTACAAAAAAAGTAGTCTAATGATAGATTGGATTTGGCATCCAACCTAGTCTTTTTTATCATCTTTTTAAATATGACTTTGAGATATATATATATATATATATATATATATATATATATATATATATATATATATATTTCCAGAATATCAGGAAAAGTGTGGGAGTACATTGGTCTGAAGTTGTAGTAAAGTTGTTGTGATCTCTTTGGGAGCAGCTCTCCTGGGAGAGAGTGTAATTTTATTCTCTCTGACTGCGGGTATCCTTTCTCTGGCTCACACATAGGCTCCTGACATGAAAGGGCATCTAGATCAGAGTTGGTGGGTTTGTTTTAAGTCTGTCTTGGGTTCTTGGCACAGTCAGAGTAAAACAACCCTGCAGGGATGAATCTTGATAAACAGATACCACGAACTCACTGTTCTCCCTCCTTCAGATTTCCTGATGGGAGGAACCCAAGGAAAAGACAGAAAGTAAGGGCACCATTTTATATAGTCCATGTAGGTCAGCTGCCTCCAAAAGAAGCAGTATGGCACGTACAGAGTGGATCTGGAGGGATGTGTCCAATGGTGTTTTCCAAAGATGACTGCAAAAGCACACTTTGTACCCAACTTGCTCGTCTTTCAATGTGACTTTGACAGTCTTTCCCGTCAAGTGGTGAAACGTATGCCTCTTGTCTTGAACCCAGGTAGACCTTTGTGACTGCTTTGATCAATAAAGAAAAGCAGGAGTGATGCTCTGTGATTGCTGAGGCTAGCTCATAAAAATGCATGCACTTCCACCGTGTTCCATTGGTGCAATTTCTCTTGGAATTCCTGCTTGGAAGCTCAAGCAGATGGTGGAGAGGTCTATCTTAAGACAATGGCTGAACTCCCAGCCAACAGCCAACACCAGTCTCCAGTCACGTAAGCTGGCTTGCCTGTCCCCATTCTAGCTGACCCAGCTGATGAGGTTTGCAACACAGATGAGCTGTCCCCGTACTGATCTCTGCTCAGATTATATATTGCTGAGCACAGTAAATGATCAATTTTTTAAGGCACTAAATTTGGGGGGTAATTTATTACACAGCAAGAGTAATTGGAACTAGAACTGAGCACAAGACATTTGCACAACTTGGTCAAGTTTCCATGAAACAGTGGCTTTTTGTGCCTTTGTATCAATGGATTCCCTTTTTCATATACTAACATTATAATTCTGCAAGGGGCAGATCTGCTCCCAGTATATTTTAAACCTCTAATATGAGGGTAAAAGCAACAAAGACAAAAAAAGACCTGTGCAGGGCTTCCCTGGTGGCGCAGTGGTTGAGAGTCCGCCTGCCGATGGAGGGGACGCGGGTTCGTGCCCCGATCCGGGAAAATCCCACATGCCGCGCAGCGGCTGGGCCCGTGAGCCATGGCCGCTGAGCTTGCGCGTCCGGAGTCTGTGCTCCACAACGGGAGAGCTCACACCAGTGAGAGGCCCGCGCACTGCAAAAAAATAAAAAGAATATAAAATCTCGGGCTTTTAGATACTAACTGATCATTAGAATCAGCTAAAGGGTCTCCTCTTTCTAGTCCATTTTGATTTAACTGTTCTGGGATGTGGCCTAGGGATTTCTGGTATGTTTTTAAAGACTCTCCAGGTGAATTTACTGTACAGCCAGTGTTGAAAACTACTGGGTTAAGTGATCTGGGTAGCCCAGTGTTTTGCAAAGCACAGACTAGGTACCCAATAGGCAATATTAAATAATGCAGAATGAGATCTATTCTATTTTCAATTTCATTTCAATCATTTAGGTTAAATCAAGGAGAATAATTCAGTATGGTGTTAGGTTTGTCACGAATGATTTTCTAATTTTTGCTAAACTCCCTTTTTAATTAAAAGAGCAAAGGTCCAAGTCTCAGAGACTTTGAGAGTGCCCAGCTAGTGTCCATTTACATTATTTTGCACTCACTGTTTTCATTTTATCAGTTAACTATTACTGTGATCAGCAGTTTCCCATGTTAGATAAAAGTACGCATTTTCTGTATTGACTTCCATATTATTTAAGAAAGTAAAACAGTTTAAGAAACAAGTAAATAGTAGAGCATTTAGTACTGGAATGTGGCAAAAAGAAAAATGTAGAGGTGTAGTGTAACTCTAATGGTTGAAGATTAGAAAACACTGAGGTACCATCACTGTGGGAATAGACACTGGATCCTGAGATCACCAACTTCCAGTAAGATACTCTGTAAACACTACAGTGGCCAGAAAAAAAAAAAATCCCCAAGTTGTTAATGTGAACTTGATGTTGAAATAGAAAAGCTGATACCTTTAAGGTAACTTGGGCATTTGATACAGTTTAAAATATGCATGAAGGTCTTTGGCCAAGTTTTTATCTTTCATGTGTTATTCTTTCAAAACACTTATGACGGGACAAGATGGGGCTCTAAATCCTGTAATGGATCAATTATTTCAGTTTATTGGTACCAAAGAAAGTCAAAAAATTTTGATGTGAACAGATTGCATATTACCTGCACTAGATATCACCTGTTTGGACAGCCAGGCATCATACAGTTTCAGATGAAATTATTAATCAGTCAGAAAAACTAAAATTGTTTACAGTGTTAGGGCCCACTTTCATGTTTCAGTGGTTGCCAGTTATTTCTGTTCCTTGGGTGAGCAGTGTCCATTTGTAACAAAGGTGGCCTTGTTGCAGCCATTTGGGGTAGGGATGGGGCAAGATTTAAATTGGTTGGTCAGAAATACAGAGGTGACCCATCTGCCACCAACCAATTCCCTTACGGACCTTCACAGAGAAAAACACCACTCAGGTTTCAGAAGTAACCTGTAGGCTTGACTGTTCGCTAGTCACCTGTGTATGATTTACATGCAGTGTCAGGACTTGGAAGGCAACCCAGTGACGGGATGAGTGATTTTTAAAAAGGAGGAACTTCTTTTCTACCTTGCCTTCCAAATAGTTGTCAGAATGCTTTTTTTCCCCTTAAATTGGAAATTTATGCTTCTTGGCAGTCCAGCAGCAGCATTTACATCAAGAGTGCTTACTAGGAAATTAGTTTTTGCTGAAAATTTGTTTTATTCAAAGTGCATGCTACATTTGCAGGGGTCAAGAGGTTTTCCAAGTTCCAAGGTTTATTTTATACCTTGATTTGTAGCATATGGTAGATCTCACAATGTACTCTCAGCTTACGTGTAATTAGTAATGAGTTGTCTGCTTTCTTACCTTCAGCTGGCGTGGGTTATCACATCATGCAGTGTTTTTCTTTCAGTGCAGAGTGGTTTTTCAGCTACATCAAAAATTCCACTAGCATCATCACCTAAGAAAATATAGGGAAAAGTTAACAAGCTTATCTTCTTTTTCGTCTCATGCGCTCACTGGATTTTTTCTTAGCATTTATTTCAAAGCTCATTTGACTTCTAAATCCATATACTGTTTATACCTGTAACATGTTCTGGAAATATGATCTTTTCTAGGAGAATTATATATAATGAGGTGAACAACTAATTAGATAATTAAGTAATTCTAGGAAAGCTTACAAGTTTTTTCAAATATAATAAAAAATTTACTATCATTAAGACATGAATATGAACCTGAAATTAGCTACAGTGAAATTTTAGTTTTCTGGGGACAGAAATGGAGCTTTTGGTAGCAGGAGAGGCCTATTTCTATGGATTTGTGGATTAACTATCCCCCCTGACATTGCCTATCCCTCCCACTCCCAAAAGAGATTATGTTGTCACCTGCCTTAGAGTCTCTGCATATGTGTAAGTGCTCTAATGTAGACCGTTTTTTTCTTACCCTCTTTTGCTAGATAGCTTGTGTTTATATTGCAAATCTTAGCTCAACTATCAATACATTGAGACTCCAGAATCATAGATTCGTCTGTGTATTTTGAACTTGCATTACACTGTAATTTTACATTGATTTGTGCTAGTCATTTGATTAATGGCTGTCTTTCAACTGTAAGCTCCGTGAACATAAGGACTGTTTTTTTTCCCTCACTGTTGTATCCCCAGCGACTAAAGCGTAGCCATTGCTTAATGAATAGTTTTGGAATGAATGAGCCTATTTGAAAAGATAGTGCTTCTGAGAAAGAGCTAAAATTCATATGACTTAGGGAAATGTCTCCCTCTTTTTTTTTTTTTTTTTTTTTTGCAGTACGCGGGCTTCTCACTGTTGTGGCCTCTCCCATTGCGGAGCACAGGCTCCGGACGCGCAGGCTCAGCGGCCACGGCTCACGGGCCCAGCCGCTCCGCGGCATGTGGGATCTTCCCGGACCGGGGCACGAACCCGCGTCCCCTGCATGGGCAGGCGGACTCTCAACCACTGGGCCACCAGGGAAGCCCATCTCCTTCTTAAACCCCTGTTTAAGCTGTAGGAATAGGCCTCTTGCACCGTTAAAAAGCTCCATTTTCAAATAATGCTGTGATCAGCGGCATAGAAAAAGGACTTGCTTTCTGGAAAGACTGGGAATTACACTGCTGCACTTTGAGGGGGACGTTTTAAGGGCAGTAGGGGTAAGCGAAGTGAACAAAATGAAGCTTTGACTCTGCGTTGTTCCAATTCTAGTCCGTTCTATTTGAGGGAAGGGGGACAAATGAGAGGTTAGGAAAACAATACAAAGAAAGACTAACAAACTAATTTAGCAGATAATAAAGTAGAAGCTATTTGTATTCAAAGGGTTATTAGTGTTCCTAAGAATTTATTCAAAGATTATTAATGTTTGTAATGTTTGTAAGTTGTTTTATACTTACACTCTGAGGAATTAGAAGCATGTTTCTAAATGCGTCTAAATAATAGATGCAATTTTACTGAAAAATATACTGAAACATAATCTATCAAGTGCTATTTTACCACAATTAGACTAATGCTACTTGGATTTTTTCGGACGTTCCTCTCCTGTCCCCTTTATCATGGTTAATCAGTAACAAACTATATTCTAACCGTTAGCAGTGAAAATTGATGGGGACAAGAATTGGTTTGATATAAGTGAAACTTCCGTTTGGAATTTCCTTTTCTTTTTTTAATATTTTTTTAATGTCTGGAATAATCAATTGCATCTTAATAAGAAGTTATGGAATGTTCTAATTAATTGCACTTTTATTATTAAACATTTAATTCTTGTGAAAGAAACTGGAGTTGAGAATAACAGCCATGTTATTTGACCTTTTCACTGATGATCCTATTTATAGTGCAGCATTTAGAGCTATAGTTGTACATTATAACAACTGCATCTTGAGAATCATCATGTTCTGCCAAAAAATACACAAATTATGTGTGTAGCTCAGTGAATTTTCACAAAATGCATGCATTCAGGTAACCAACGATGAAATCAGGAAGCAACATGGACCCCTATTCCAGAAGTCCCTGTGACGCCTCGTTGCAATACTAAATGTCCCTCCAAAGATAGTCACAGTCTAGATTTATGATATGATAGATTAGTGTCATTGTACTCCTTTCTATCTGACTTATATCTTTTATGTTGAGACTTAGCTATGTCAGTCTACATAGTTATAGTTCATTGATTTTCATTGTCTAATAGTATTTCCTTAAATGAGTGTTCCACTACTTACTAAGCTACTTTTTGTGATGGACACTAGGTTGTTTCCATTCTTTAGCTATTATGGTTAGTACTGCCACAAACGTTCTTGTAAATGTCTTGATGAACACACACACACATCTCTGTAAAGTATGTATTACTTAGGAATGGAATTGCCGGGTTGTAGATTATGGGTATATCCTGCCTTAGTAGATATTTCTAAACAAGGTTCCAGAGCGATTGCACCAGTCTCCATTCTCATTAGCAATAACAAGAGTACC
>RJWK010000904.1:34068-89485 GCA_004363435.1 Platanista minor
TATATATATATATATATATATATATATATATATATATATATATATATATATATATATGTATCCCTGACTTGGGTTTACATCCTGGAGAGCAGAGGTCATGTATAACACACTTCTGTAACCTCGAGTGAATCTAGTATGGCAAGCATTCGATGAACTTTTGTTAAGATGAATCTTGACTCTTCATATTGCTCCATTAAAGGACAATAGATAGGGCTTCCCTGGTAGTGCAGAGGTTGAGAGTCCGCCTGCTGATGCAGGGGACGCGGGTTCGTGCCCCAGTCCGGGAGGATCCCGCATGCCGCGGAGCGGCTGGGCCCGTGAGCCATGGCTGCTGAGCCTGCGCGTCCGGAGCCTGTGCTCCGCAACCGAGAGGCCACAACAGTGAGAGGCCCGCGTACCGCAAAAAAAAAAAAAAAAAAGACAATAGATAGGGTGAGAGAGAAAAAGCACTAGAAGAGGAACAATATAAATATAGTCTACTGAGAAAGACAGAAATTAAGTACAGGATCCTTAGTTTTTGCTACATTTTATTTTTCATTTATGTATTCATCCACTCAGTTTCATGTTGGTGCTGAAAAAAAAATCAATGGTTCCTACCGTCTACATGTTTATTGCTTCCGTTTTCACTCTACAGTGTAAAATATAATTAAAAATTATATTTCCCTTCATGGTGAGCCTAACTATATTTCTTCAGGAAGATGGTTTGGTTATTACACAAGCTAGCTAAGTTATATCTCTCTTTACCCATCAATACCAAAGTGAACAGAAATGACAAACCCAACATCAATCTCTTTTTTTACTCCTTCAAGAAAGAAAACGAGCTTATGTGCCTAAAAGCTGTATTCATGTGTCTGAGGACAAAAAGACAGTGCTACTTCCAATTCCCTTTTTTACCCAACTGCTTTCAAAATAAGCAAATAAACACAGAGAAGAATAACAGCGTACCCCAATGCCTTGATGGAATTTAATCGTAACAGTTCTTACTTCACTGAAAATAAGAGATTCCTATAGAAATGATAATCAACCTCCTGTGAGTATATGGAACTCATAAAATTTAAAGAGTTTCTAAAGGTCAGCAAGCATTGAAGGCTTTGTCCTGGGGATAAATTTCTAAGTAACCCTGAGGAGAAAGAGAGAGGGAGGGAAAGGAAAAGGTTTAACTTGATGAAAGTAAAATATGCAAACTCAACAGTTTCTGGATTATCATTTAATTACAGCCATCAATCAGCTCACATCTGCCTTTTCCCTATACTCAAGAAATTCAGGCTAAAGCCATACAATCCAACCAACAGAGAATATACATAGCGCGTTAAGAATCCTAAGGATAGGAAGCAATATTTAAGAAACTACCTGATAGGAGATCTTAGGAAATTACCTAAAAGCAGGATAGTGGAATCCATCTTTCAACAAATACTGGGAAAGCCCAAGAGTAAAATTATCCTTTTTTTTTTTTTAATTTTTTTAATTTATTTTTTTGTGGTACGCGGGCCTCTCACCGCTGTGGCCTCTCCCGTTGCGGAGCACAGGCTCCGGACGCGCAGGCTCAGCGGCCATGGCTCACGGGCCCAGCCGCTCCGGGGCACATGGGATCCTCCCGGACCGGGGCATGAACCCACGTCCCCTGCATCGGCAGGTGGACTCTCAACCACTGCGCCACCAGGGAAGCCCCTATCCTTTTAATTAATAAGACAAACTACTTATTGCTTCCTCTTCCGTACCAGTTTAGAGATTTTCCATTAAGTGATCCTTTTCAAAGGGCTTTGCTCTCCAAATCGTTTTATTTCAATCCATACTTTTACTAATGCATGAAACTGGCCTGAAGTTACTCATTTTACGAACATGATTTTACATTCTTTTAAAACAAGGACGATTTGAAGTTGAGCTTTTAGAAATAACATTTGCTTCATTAATTGGCACTGGGGAATGCCAGCCTGTGTCTTTATGGGCAGCTATTATTTTTTGGTTAAAAATGTTTTAATTTCTTCTTATTGAGGGGTTCATACTGACTGTCCCTAAATTCTGTAGTGAAGGAATTAAATAGCATTAGGCTTTTTAAGCTTCAATGTGTTCAGAAAAGTGTTTCAACCACGGTAATCCGCTTGTCGTGTTGCCTTTATCTCCCACCAGATACCTAAATGCTTCCGTCTTCTTCTCAGGCAGATAATTGCAAAGAGGATGGAACCAGAGAAAAGAGTTGAGCTGGTGCTGAGCAGTGGATATAAAAAGAGGTGTCACCCTAGTGAAAGTAAATAGACTCTGAGACTGTAATCTCTGCCCTTATTTATCTTTGAAACCATAAATGCCCAGGGGAAAGCTTGTTGTTTATTTAGTTACAGAAATCTATGTCTGCAATCATGTATGGTTTTTAACCTGTTTTTATTTCCATACTTTCCATCGTAGCAATCTTCTGTCTCGGAACCACCTAGGTTTTCTCTCTAAATGTGGGTTTTATTCCAGTGGTAGTGTTGGCCACAGCCTTTGAGAGTCTCTGTGTTTTCAAACTAATAATATGTTCATTACCTGTTTTTTCCAACAGAGTTCGTCAGGCGATTTAATGATCAGAAACATTCAGTTGAAACACAGTGGGAAATACGTTTGTATGGTGCAGACAGGGGTGGACAGTGTTTCATCTGCCGCTGACCTCATAGTAAGAGGTAAACATTAACGGCTCTGTGTGCTTCTTTAATTTCGCATCTTAACTGAGCCTTTCTCACTGAAAAACCATGATGAGATAGCATATGAACATGTGAGTTATATAATATTGATTTGATCCCCCTGCCCAAATAGACCAGAAGATGTGAGAATGAGAATGGGTGCTAATTCAAAGAAATAAAAATCTCAACTCTGTCATTCCAGTAGCTCTCACTGTAATAAGCATTCCACAGCTGCTGCCAAGCTGATGTGTTTTTGAGCATGTCATTAATACAGCAGTAGTGTTAAATATGAAAGAGAGTAGTGACAGTGTGTGTGTGTGTGTGTGTGTGTGTGTGTGTGTCTACTTCCAAAATAAAACACAGGATCATCTAGGATGCCTGAGAAAATTTGCCAGTCTGAACTACTGTCCAAAGTACTGATTGGCTACTGAGCTGAAAAATCACCCAGAGTACATGGTAGAATAAAACAGCTCTAGATTACAAACTGGGAACTACAGAGATGTCCCAGAAGATGAAAGAAAAAGGTTTCGTGCCAAAAGTAAAGGATACTGAATTTGGAACAGTGCAGGAATCCTGCTGAATAGAGGGCTCAAAAAACAGGTTTCATTTGCAATTGTGGAGTATTATGCCTTTGGAATTCATGGCTCAAAATGCAGATTTAATATCTAGCAACAGGAATGTGAAAGAAGAAAAGTGGAAGTTTTGTAAATGTCCTTTTTCCCTAAGTGCTTTTGAAATTGGGATCCGTTGAAGGGATTCAAATGCTATGGGGCCTGTTGTTCACATTGACGTTTGTGGAATTGCTAAGTATTGTTTGCATTTTTGCCTTAGGTTCACCTGGACCACCAGAAGACGTAAAGGTAGATGAAATTACAGATACAACAGCCCAACTCTCTTGGAAAGAAGGTACAGACAACCACAGCCCAGTTATATCCTACTCTGTCCAGGCACGGACCCCTTTCTCCGTGGGTTGGCAGACGGCCACAACAGGTAAAGGGGGAGAGGCAAATGCCACCAGTACAGATGTATGGATTTCAGGTCAACCCTAAGACGTGCAGACGTTTACCTCTCTGAAATATTCCTTTGTAGTGCCTGAGGTCATTGATGGGAAAACACACACAGCTACCGTAGTCGAGTTAAATCCATGGGTGGAATACGAATTTCGGGTTGTAGCCAGTAACAAAATCGGAGGTGGAGAACCCAGTTTACCCTCAGAAAAAGTAAGAACTGAGGAGGCAGGTTAGTGTTTTTGTTTTCTGAGTCACGGCTTCATAGGTTTTTCTGGGCGTGTATTTCCACTTCTCTTGCGCTTGATCCCCAGCCTCGATAATGGATTGTCACAATTATCTGAACTAACTAACGGCAGACTGGCCATATGGCATTTGTCAAAAGACACGTGTAAGTGATTCTGATGTAGTGTGACATTTGCAAGAGTTCAGTCCATTGTCAGTATTCATTAGTGCATGTAGAGTGAATATGTTTTTGTCACTTAAGGTTATAATTACTATCTGATATAGTTACCCTGTTAACAGGGGAAGTGCTGTTTTCATTTATAACAAGCATTGACAAATTGGTAGGATAATGACTTCTGGGAGTTCAGCTGCTAGGAAATCTCATTCTGCCACCAAGCTTAAGCGATTGATGAATAGCTATATTTTGGCCCCTTGAGTATTAAATTAAGAGAGAATTATTGTTACAATTTTCCATGTGGGGCAACTATTAATATTAACCATAAGACTCTTTTTATAATGCTAAAAATAGCCTAACATTGAAACTGCATAGTAGAAAGTGTACATGGTATCACGTTATTGAGGCATCAGAGAGGACTTAAGACTTTCCTTTTCAGACTCTGTAGTATTAATTAAGACTAACTACAATTATGTTTGAAATACAGCCAATCTATCACTTTGGAACAAAGCCAAGATAGGAGTCATGGAATACATTTCAATAATTTTAATGATGCTCTTTTACACGGTACAATGCATATAATGTTTATGCCAGGTATTGTGAGAAGTCGGGGAGCCATGTCTGTCTTGGTGCTCAGTTCATTGATTCACCCAACACATATTCAGGAAGTACCTGCTGTGCACTGAGCACTTTCTAGGTACAGTGGGTACAGCTCTGAACACAGCAAAGACCCACCCTCAGGGAACTTATGTTCTAGGTGTATCATGGGATTTACTAAGCATAAATTTCTTAGCATAAAAGCCTGTGTGAGGGGCTTCCCTGGTGGCCCAGTGGTTGAGAGTCCGCCTGCCGACGCAGGGGACACGGGTTCATGCCCCGATCCGGGAAGATCCCACATGCCGCAGAGCAGCTGGGCCCGTGAGCCATGGCCGCTGAGCCTGCGCGTCCGGAGCCTGTGCTCCGCAATGGGAGAGGCCACAACAGTGAGAGGCCCGCGTACCGCAAAAAAATAAAATAAAATAAAATAAAAGCCTGTGTGAGGTTCATAAAAATTATCTCATAACAGGATTTGAGGATCTCAGTATGGGTCATCTTTATATAGAGCCAATGTTGTTCTGAGAACTAAGTCTGTACTTGAAATACTCACAAGTTAAATGTTCATGCTGACGTGGATGGACCTAAAGATTATCATACCAAGTGAAGTCAAGTCAGACAGAGAAAGACAAATATCATATGATATCACTTATATGTGGAGTCTAAAAAAATAATGATACAAATGAACTTATTTACAAAACAGAAGTAGACTCACAGACGTAGAAAACAAACTTATGGCTACTAAAGTGGAAAGGAGAACAGCGGGATAAATTAGGAATTTGAGATTAACAGGTAAACACTACTATATATAAAATAGGTAAATAACCAGGACCTACTGTATAGCACAGGGAACTATATTCAATATCTTGTAATAACCTATAAGGGAAAAGAATCTGAAAAAGAGTATATATGTGTGTGTGTATATATATATGTGTGTGTATATATATATATATATATATATATATATATATATATATATATATATATATATATATATAACTGAATCACTTTGCTGTACACCTGAACAATTGTAAATCAACTATACCTCAATTTAAAAATAGCTTTGAAACTGGGGGGAAAAAAATGTCCGTACGGGATTGATTTATCATCATCCCTGATGCATCACTTTTTCTTCTTTTATTAACCTTCACACTGAGTCATTGTTTTCTTACTGTTTGAGATATTTTGAATCTCCAGTAATTTTATGCAAATATAAAGCATGTGATGATCTCTCTCAAAGATATATATATACACATATATATGCACACACATATATACACACATGTAATAGCATATATACACCCACGTGTGTACGTGCACACACACACACGTGTAATGTGCCAATGATCAAATTATTTTAAGTATTATAAGTAAACAACATTGAGTCTTCTTTCAGATAACTATTACTAGATGCTAGCAGGGTTTCAGTCTTTCTTTCTAACCTTTCAGTGCCAGAAGTGCCTCCTTCAGACGCCAGTGGAGGAGGTGGGAGCCGGTCTGAACTGGTGATCACCTGGGATGTAAGTGTCTGCACAGCGCCTGGCCCTCAGGGTGACGCTCTTCCCACACTCATGGCATCCTGGGTGGTGCTAGTGGTGGTGGCTGGAGCTAGTAGCTAATATTTTTGAGTGTTCACTCTGTGTTAATCATTGTTCCTAGCATTTTGCATATTTTTTTCATTTTATCCTCGCAACATTTTTTAGGTGAAAGCACTAAGGCATAGAGATGTTAAATAATTTGCCCGAGGTCATCTGGCTGGTAAACATAGGGGTGAGAGTCTAGTCCTGGCTGTTTACTCTGGAGCAGCAGCTCTGGAGCTGCTCCCCTGCTGGTGATGCACACGCCACTTCTCCAGCCGGTGCTGCTTCCTAGGCATTCTCTCAGCCCTTGCTTTAAGTCATAATTAGGAAAAAATATTAATTAACAAAGTCAGAAGGCACTAGAATTGTCTACATTATTTGAAGATGTGGATGGAAAAATAAGAAGTCAAGAGATTATGGAGTGTCAATAGGAATTTTTGACATGATGCAAATATAGCTTTGAGTTTAATATATTGTTTTTATTTCCTTTTTTAAAGTTTTACTCTTTTGCTCTGAATTATCCTGTCAATGTGTAGTTTTTTTCTATAAAATCAACATTATGGATGAGATGATTTTTATTTGATTTAGAGATGCAGTATTTCAACCGAAAGTATATCTTTATTATTCGGAACTCAAATTGGGGCTGCAAGATGCTCAAAAATCTGAATAATTTAGGAAAATTCCAGTTAGTTATCTGATGGCTATGAAAGAGTGGCGTATGTTTATTTAAAAGCAGCTGACTGTCTCCCTGACCTTTTTCTCCTTTTTTAATCCAACCACTTAATACAATGTAGATTATTATTTGATGGCTTTTACAAAAGACTCCGCATTATAGCTGCATTTATTTTTGCCTTGCTCTCGTGTGAAAGCGTGAGTTAATATGCCTTTCCTTTACAGCCAGTCCCTGAAGAACTACAGAATGGTGAAGGTTTTGGATATGTTGTTGCTTTCCGCCCTGTTGGAGTAACCACCTGGATCCAGACAGTGGTCACATCTCCTGACACCCCAAGATATGTCTTTAGAAATGAAAGCATCCTGCCATTTTCACTGTATGAAGTTAAAGTGGGTGTTTATAATAACAAAGGTGAAGGACCATTTAGCCCAGTGACAACAGTGTTCTCTGCAGAAGAAGGTAAGGAAAGGCTGTGATTAGACAGATGGTCTTCAACTTAATGATTTTTTGACTTTACAGTGGTGTGAAGTGAGACACATTTCAGTGGAAATTGCACTTCGAGTTTCTAATTTTAATCTTTTCCTGGGCTAGTGATACAGAGTAATATAATCTCTCAGGATGCTGGGCAGCAGTAGCTACAGCTCCTAGTCAGCCAGACAACCACAACGGTAAACAATGGATATACTTAAATTTATTCTGTACCATGCCACCGTTCTATTTTTCACTTTCAGTACAGTAGTCAATAAATTACAGGAGATGCTCAACACTTTATTGTAAAATAGGCCTTGTATTAGATGATTTTGCCCAACTGTAGGCTAATGTCAGTGTTCAGAGCCTGTTTAAGGTAGGCTAGGCTAAGCTTTGCTGTTTGCTATATTAGGTATATTAAATGCATTTTTGACTTATGGTATTTTCAAATTAAGATGTGTTTATCGAGATGTAACCCCATCATAAGTCAAGGAAGGTCTGTATGTCAGTTCCACACTTAATCAACAAATTGTGCTCCAAAAACCCACTTAGAAGTTCTTTGTGACTTCAGATGTATTTCTTGAAAAGGAGAATGATTGAAGTCATAGTTACTAGTCCCGGTAATAAAGATCAACCATGCCTACTTGAAGTGTGAGACTCAATAGATAGTTAGAGGGGGTAATAATTAGTTAAAAATCTGCTTATGAAGAATACATTGAGTTCCAGTCTGCGAAGCAGGGAAGCAGCACAGCCTTCTACAGCTTTCTTCTTTGGGAGGTAAGATTAAGATATTCTTTTTGAAGTGCCCTAGTCTGAAGTTTTATAGTGGTTCCTAGACCTGAGAAAGAGATTTTAGCCGGGTGGACAGGGAGGACGAGAAGCCTGACACTGGGGAGGTATGGAATATGCAGGTTTGAGGATGGGTTTCACCGGTTCTAGTCGGTATAGATTCATACATACTCCACTCTGGAGTCACTCCCTTTCTCTGCCTTTCTGTCCCGGAAAATAATAGTAAAAATGATAATAATGTTAGGAGAATCCTATGAAATTGCCATTTTATAGGTCAAAAGCAGCTGAATATTGGCTATCTCGTGCAGTTCTAGTTAGTTAGAATGGCAGGAGCTAACATGTCTTGGATGCTTACTATCAGCCAGACATTACCTAATTTGAATTTTCCAAGGAGGAATGACAAGTAGGTACCATTGTTATTTCCCACTTACACAGGAGAAAATGGAAGCTTCATGAAAGAAATGAATGAACTTGCCAAAATCCATACAAACCTATTGAGCTAGTATTTTAACCCCGGGCCTTTGCTCTTGAGTAGTTTGAGCTCATGAAATACGATTTCACAGTATCTCCTCTCTGCTCCAAGCCTTACAGTAAATTGAGAAAGTGGGTCCACAGTTGTCATTCCTAAAAACAGTAAGGAGGCTCAATTTTTCGTCATACTGTCGCCTCCTATTTTTGTTCTCTCTTTTCCCACTGAGTTCTGAGAGAAAAAGGGAACAGGATTTTTAAATGTTTTGCAAAACCAAGAGCTTTTATATTCATAGCCAGACCCCATCTCCAAGAGTTGCTGAGAAGAATTATCATTACAAGAGCAGGTCAGGAGTCTGAGGGGTGATGGCAATTAAATTAACCAGGGAGTTTGGGTAGACGGGGTTGGGGGCGGGTGGCAGCTGGGAAGGAGAGACGGCCAGAGCCTTTTACTATTTTCTTGCCTCCTGCACTTTCCTTCTCCTGTTTCCATTTTTGCCACCACTGATGATTTGCTTAAAGGTCTTTCTGTTCCAAATGTCAGAAACTGATTTGACTTGTCTTTTAAAAAAGCAGGGATTTATTGGAAATATACTCACACCTTTCACTGAATCAAAGAGAGAGGTAAATAGCAAACCTCATGAAGAGCCTTAATCAGAGCTCTGGTCCCTCAGAAACCTAGGGCTTCTCTAGGGCACCAGGGCTGGATTGATTGGCCTCAAGTCTTCCTCGTTTCTCCAAAGCACGTTTCAAATTCTCAAGAGAAGAAAATCTAATAGGCCCATCCTTGGACCAGGGGTCTATCTCAGTATGCATCAGCCATGGCCAGGGGGCAGGATCCTTTAATGTAGAAATGGATACTGGGGAGGACACATCTCTGCTCAGAGCTCCTAAGAGGAAAGAATTGCTGTGAGATCCATAAAGCCCCAAGAGTTCTCCATTACAAAGGGGATTTCTTCCTGTGTATTAAGCTCTGTGTGTGCTTATCTCCTGCAGAAGAGCACAGGATCTCATTTAACTTTGCCCCTCTTGTGGGCCTGGCTAGACAAGGCACTCACTAAATGCTTAGTGAATAAATGAACTCTGTAGACCTTGACCTTTATTTGGAAAAACAAAAAATAACATAAAATAAGTAGCCCTTGTGGGCATAGGATTTCCCATAGGGACTGTGGGACGGAGAGGAGAGAAATAATGATGGGGAGGAAAGTAGGATACCAAGACGGGAGTGCCAGAGAGGGAGCAACTTGCTCTGCCTCTTCAGCATGGAAAAGCCTGTGGCTGTGAGGCTATCTCTTCCTAGGAAATGGAAAGTGACCAAGACATGGTTCATGTTTTCAAATCTTTTTACAGAATATTTTACATGTTCAAATATGTTAAAATGCTTTTTTTAAAAAAATAAGAACTTCAATATATTTTTCTGTTCCCAAATAGAGCCTACAGTAGCTCCATCTCAAGTCTGGGCAAATAGCTTGTCTTCCTCAGAAATTGAAGTTTCTTGGAACGCTGTTCCTTGGAAGTTGAGCAATGGACACTTACTCGGCTATGAGGTAATTTCTTTTAAAATTAATTAGCTCGTGTAAGTATGTTGCCACGCTACCTTGTCTGCTTTCATTTAAAAGCCTTCTTCACAATGACACCTTAGCTAAAGTCTGACTTTTGTTCAATTTTATCACCATATTGTTCTGTATGACTATCCACGGATATTGACTTTAACTCAACCAGTTGAATGAAAGTGATTTTAGTTGAGGTATAAAAGAAAAAAAAGGAATAAAATGAAAGGAAATCATGTATCCTGTGGGCCTACTCTTTAGCTAGTTTGGCTAAAAAATAAGAGTGAGAGCGAAACATAGTATTTCAGGTCACTGGGTATATCTGCTAATAGCTCTTCCAGTGTTTTGTCTTATTTTCTAGGTGGCCTTGCTACTTCTAGGCTCTAGAGAAGTCAGCCTTGTAGCATGTAATTCTTGCCTTCCAATAATTGCCTTTGGTGAAGTAAGATGAAAGGTCTGAAACGGCATAACACAAGACCAAATGTAATGAAGTTCAGAAGAGGCCACACAGAACGTGGTTGAGGGATGAGTGACCTTGAAAGGTTTCATAAGGGTAGTAAGGTTTAACAGGACTTTAAAGAAAAAGATAAGTAAATGTAGAGAAAGTGGAAACATTCCAGACTGAGCATGGCACATTGAAAGAGTGGAAGGAGCAGAGGTCCACCTGCGGCAGGTGGTTCCTGTAGGGCAGGTGACGGTAGAAGGGTACAGTGGGGCCAGGTCACAGACGGCTCTGAATGTTAAGAAGGGCCATTCTGGACTGGGCTCCATGTTTAGGAGGGGGAGCAGTTAGAGAAAAGCGGGGGCAGTTGAGCTGAGAGCTGACAAGATAAAAAGCGAAGTCTTAAGAAGGTTTCTGTGACGATGACACTGTGGTAGCCACAGCTGTGATTTCACCCCGACCCACAGCCATCTTCTTAGCAAGCTTCCCTCCTGCTTCTAATTCCTGACTCAGAGGCAGGTTTACATGCACGTGTTTGCAATACAGGACCATGTACCCTGCCACTTGCCAACATAGCCTCAGTGACTGCACGAGGGTGGCCACTTGCTCAAAGGCAGCTGACCCATGGACAGTTCAGCTGAGCTAGTCAGATTCTTGTTTGAAGTACTGAAGCAAGCAGCATAGAGATTGTGCTTAGTGAGCATAACTCAGTGATGTGTCAGATTTAGGACCCAGTTCAGACTTCCCAAGTGAAGGCCATGGGCAGAAAGGACAAAGCTGATTTACAGAGATGAGATGGAGCAGACATACTTTCATGCAGCCCTAAAGAATGGAGGCGACAAGGGCCCATGGAGCTTAAAGAGCAAAACAGAAGAGCTCTTTGACAATTGTCCAGTTCTTGAGTTGGCTCTTCTCTTTCTCATAATGTCACCTTGTTGTCATTTTCATCCAGCTCCCTTTACATTTGAACTTGAGAGAGTTCCTGGTCCTTGTCATCAAACAAGTAGTGACTTGAATAAATTAAAGATAAAGTAGAGAAAGCATTGGCTAGAGCAGTGATGCTCAAAGGATGCACCATGGGCCACCTTCACCACAATTACCTAAATTTTTGCTGAAGATGAGCCCCCAGAATCCTCCCTGGGCCCACTGAACCCAAACATCTAGGGGTGGGTGTTGTGAATGTGCATTTTTAGTAAATACCCATAGGGAAACATCTTCCTGCAGACGTATGTATAGGAAGCCCTGGACTTGACACAGAGGCCCTGGTCTTGACAGAGACCCTGATCACAGACAGAGCTGTCCAGACTTAAGGAAACCGAAGTGATACTGAAGAAGCAAAACACCGCATAAATACAGCAGAGCAACTTGATCAGCGTCTTAAAGGAAGCCAAGAACACTTGGATGGAAAATTCCTTTAATTCCCTGACAGTGAGTAGAAGCAGTGAAAGATCGTGGGCAACCAGTACTAGCTCCCCCATGATGAGAGAAATGGCATTGACAGGAATGATCAGTGGGATGGAAGGAACACAGATGTAAAGGAGCATAATCTTAAGGTCAAACCTGTGACAGATCCCAACTCTGCCACTCGCTGTGCTGGAAAAGTTACATAAATAATGTGAGCCTCATTTTCCTTGCCTGCAGAATGGGAACAATGCGCCTAACCTAATTAGGATTTTGAGAGGCTTGAATGAGATTACGCACCTGTGCTTCTCACAGTTTCTGGCTCATAATAATAAGCCGTGGATAAGTGTGAGCCATGCCTCAGAAGAAGTTTTCAGATAATAATTTATAGATTTCTCCCCAGTAACTATTCTCAAGCAGTTCTTCGACTCCAAGCTCTTTTGCCTCATGAGAGTTTGTGATGGCTCTCAAGATGGGGTTGCCTGTGAGATCCCTTCCTTCCTCGCTTTGTTTCCAAAGCTCAAGCCTTTAAGGAGATAATTTCATGTATCCTAGAGGGTGAATAGAGAGAACGTGCCACAGAGGAAAAAATACAAGAGAAATTTCAGGTGACCTTGGAGAAAACGAAGATCTGAGGCTTACAAAGTCTCGTGGGTCCCACAGCTTTCTGCCTGGCAGTGCCCAAGTTGGTGGCCAGACCGCAGAAGGGAACACCTGTGCTTCCCACACTCAGCAAGGACTTCTTATTCCCCACGCATGGCAGAACTGCTGGGCCTAAAGGGATGAGACCAACGTAACAGTAAGTTATCTTGGCCAGGCTTTGGGAAGGGAGCCCCAGGAGTGATTGAAGTCGAATTTTCCATTAGCTGAGCAGGATATGAAATTCAGTGTTAAATCAAATTTACTTAAAGAAAATAAATGAGCACATTTTGCATCCCTCCAACAGCAGACTGAAGTACACATCCCCCATTCATAACTTTGTCCTTTACAAACTGTATGGTAGGATCATCATTTCTGACCTGGTTGTAGCTTGTGAAGTAAGTTAAGAGACTATATATAAATGGGCTTTGTGGGCTTCCAGGCACCACAGGAGTGTTACCAGCCACTGGTGATTGTTTTGACAGCTTGGGGGGCAGGTAGATGCTGATTTTAGAATATATCAATTTAAGCTGATCATGAGTCATCCAGATATGCATACTCTCTAAGAAAGTAGAATTATAGCACTGTGGCTCAGGTCAGGAAAGAGTGGTTGACTGAACAAGAGAGAAAACCAAAGAATCCAAGTAGTGCCACTGTAGTATCTCATGAAGTCCACACCATTTTTGAATTAGACAAAGCTGCCTTCAAATCCACTGGGACAGAATATGAGCTCCACCAGCGACAGGGGATTCTGCCTGCTTGTTCCCTGATGTATCCCAAGTGCCAGGAGTTGTATGTGGCACACAGGAGGCAGGCAAAAAATTCATGTTGATTGAATAAATGCAATTTTGTCTCCATTATCTTACTGCTATCTGGCTTTGAGCACATTACGAATGCTCTCCAAGGCCCAGTTAAAACAGTAAATAACTCTCAGCATCACTGGAGAAACTTTAAGCGAGATAAAGCAGCCATTGTGAACATGGCCCAAAGAGACTTTGGGAGCGTCTCCTTTTCTGTTTTGAATATTGGGCATTGGGATAAGATTTCATTGAAAGGGGAAATTTGAAAACCAGTGAAGTAATACAGAAACACTTAGCACAATCTGAGTATGGGACTCAGTGCTGTTGTTTGTGTTGCTACTGGTGTTGCTGTTAGGTGGGGGGCAGAAAGATGAGGGGCGATGAGCATATGGGACTTTGCTTGAAATTGTTGATGACATCTTGCCTATCTGTGTAAAGAGTAGCAAATTTAACATCCAAATGGAGCCTGAATACAGTATTGAAAGGAAACAACTAGTGAAAGTTTGTTCCCCAAGTGCTTGGTATGTATGAAAAGAAAGAAACAAGCTCAGGAAAAGGTATACTAATTGGGGCAACTTAAGAAATAATTTATATAATTATGCCAAGATAAAAATATGTATTTTCATAGTCTCAATAATGATTTAAACAGTAACCTGGAAGAATAAATGACTTAGCAGAGTATTTAACTATCAGGCAGGTGGCTGACTTTCTGGGTTGCAGTTTCCCCAGTGTGGCTTTACAATTGTTAATAGCACCTGCTTCCCTCTCGTCTCATCACGTGCCACGTGGCGTGCTGAGCACACATCATCATTAGCATCTAGACAAATTTTCTTTCTGATTTGACCAAGTAGTTGTTGAGGAGCTCATTTCCCTGGGCTCCAATTTACTTCATCTTCTAAGCCACAACACTCAGGCTCAGATCTTTTCTTGTGCCCTTTGCATAGGAACGAGAGATACGTACAGACCAGATAAAGAGGATGCGGATGATTTAAGTTCATGGGTAGTGGGTGCCTGAGGAACAAAAGCTCCAGAGTTCTAGCTTGGTATATACAGTCCATTTCTTTAAAGTCATTTTGTGTCTTGAGAAGATAAAACTTGGGAGAATGACCTTGATAAGTGATGGAAACAAAAATCTATACTTGTGAAATACTACAGGTAAGCATATTTGTGGAACTGTTGCAGGAGGGGGACCCCTTCCAGGGCCCAAGACTGGGCTCTATGTCTAACACTCAGAAATGAAGTGTCCGGAGAGACACACGTGCTGACAAAGCAAAAGACTTTATTGGGAAGGGGCTCCCGGGTGGAGAGCAGCAGGGTAAGGGAAGCCAGGAGAACTGCTCTGCCCACGTGGCTCACAGTCTCGGGTTTTATGGGAATGGGGTTAGTTTTTGGGTTATCTCTGGCCAGTCACTTTGACTCAGGGTCCTTCCTGGTGGCGCGTGCATCGCTTGGCCAAGATGGATTCCAGCGAGAAGGATTCTGGGAAGTTGGCAGGACATCTGGGCTGGCGTCTCCTCTTTCCTTGTGACCTTTCCCGAATTCTTCCGGTTGGCGGTAGCTTGTTAGTTTCGCATTCCTTACCAGGACCTCCTGTTGAAGATAACTCATGCAAGTGGTCACTGTGGTGCCTGGCCTGGGCGGGCCGTTTCAGTCAGTGTTTCCCCGGGAAGGGGGGGGGGGCGAGGGGGAGTTGTAGATTTTTTTTAAATGTTTGGCAGCAAAGTAGAACTTGGGTGGGGAGGGAGGGGAACACAGTAGATTTATTTTTTTAATGTGTAGCAGGGGAAGATAACTAAAAATGTGTACAGAAGGCCAAACTAAAACTTCACTGATACCTCTATCCTACCTCCTCTTCTAAACAGCTGTACAGATTTGTTTAGCTCCTAACATTTTAATTAGAATGGGAACAGACGCCAAATATTTGAATACTTTTTAGAGAATACGAAAATTCTACTGGAAGAAACAAAGACCTAAGGAGAGAGTCTGATTCCTTACTATCAGGCAGAGAATTAACTTCACTCTAGAGCGAGTCACATGTACATAGGAAAAGTGGATAGAGACAATTCAGGCCCATTTAAATAAATAGGAAGGCAGCAAAAGTGAATTGAGGAAATAAAATGCAGACTTTCTGGAGGTGGTGGAAGGATTTGTTATTCTGGAGAGAGCAGTAAGTATGTGTGTGAGTGAGAACCACCCAAACAAAGCTGGGTTTGTTATTAGGCAAAGATAGTCCCTACCAGACTGTGGCTCAGCACTGAGGGATCCAGGGGAGTAAATATCCCAGCCTCTCTCTCCTCGCACCGGCCCGTCTCCTGGCTTCTCTGTTTCTGTTTTCATGTCCGCTGCTCTCCTCTCAAAAGCCGGTAGTCAAGAGACAAGTGCTGGTAGGAACGGAAAAGTCGCTTTATTCAGGAGGCCAGCAAACTGGGAAGATGGCGAACTTGTGTCCAAAAACCAACTCTGAAGATTCTGCTCGACCATGAAAGTTTTTAAAGGGAGAATCCTTTGGGGAGGACTTCAGGGTCTTCATTTGTCTTCCACTGTGTGCAGACTTTCTTCTGATTGGTTGGTGGTGAGGTAAACAGGGCTGTGCTCCAGGAAACTTGTGCTCAGGCTGAAGTTACCATCCTCCGCCTGGGCGGGGGCCTTAGTTCCTGCAGAAGAACTCAAAGGTTCTTCCTTGAGGTGGAAGCAGGACCCTGCGCCTCCACTCCCACCCCATGCGCTATTATTTCTTGCCCACTCCTTTGTTTCTGTATTCCCTCCCTTCCCTGATAAGCAGTTATTTGAATCTGCCCTTTGGAACTCAGGGTAGGTCACGGAGGCCAAACGAAGCCTATTTCCCGCAAACAAGAAACAGGGTATACAGAAAGGATTTGTACTGGGAGGGCCGTACAGGGTCCTGCTCCATTTCCTCTCCATCCAGCGAGAAGCCAGAGGGTCAGCGAGCTTGGTATGTAATTCACATAGGTCAGCCCTCCAGGGACTAAGAGCTACGTAAAGAAGAGTAGGAGATAGATCTGGATGTGTCTTCTAAAACCTGTCGAATGCATTTGCCTGCCTGGTATTTATTGAAATGTGTTTCGTCTAGCAGCTAAGATGAAATGTTTGTCTTCCTAAAGATCTATAAGTATACACAAAATTATTTCAGTCTATTCTGACTAAATACCTATACTTTAATGGCTAAAAAAGGTGCCATTTTTCAATATGTTATTTTTATAAACTGCATTTCATTTTAACGTTAAGTGAAATCTCTGATGCTGTGATATGAAGGACTCCTCACAGCAGGGACATTAGTTTCTGGAATAACCAAATTACTTGCAGAAATAGAGATAGCATTTTAAATCCTGACATTCCTCAGGTCTGTTTCTGTTTACTTACCGAGATAAAAATATATTAGCTTGTGAAAGGGTATTATGGTTCTGAAGAAAAAACTATCATCAAGAAATTGGAGTCCCAGTGTTTTATAGGCACATAGAATATTAGGACTTGAGTAACTAGCTTGCTGAATTAAGGGGGAAAAAAAAATCTTCCTCTCTGCTCTATCTGCAAAACAGTTCTGACACCAAAAACGTGGGGGTTTTTCTCTACACCAACCAGTTCTTTGACACCAGCTGGGTGTCCTAAAATTCAATTCAATTTTGATCCTCTGTACCTAGAGTTAGCTTCAGATCCTACAAGTTGAGGGTTCAGTCCCACAAGAATGCCCTGCCGGCCCCCCCACCACACACACACACAAACATCAGATGCCAGTCACAAGTCCAGCCCTCCTCTGATCAACTGAGGGGTTCCCACAACCCCCTCCTTGGGTTTGATAACTTGCTAGAATGGCTCACAAAACTCAGGAAAGCACTTTACTTACCATTATCCATTTATTGTAAAGGATACAACTCAGCAGCAGCTAAATGGAAGAGGTGTGCAGGGCAAGGTATGTGGGAAGGGGCACAGAGCTTCCATGCCCTCTCCGTGCCCTCCACTCTCCCAGCACCTCAATGTGTTCACTTACTTGGAAGCCCTTCAAACCTCTTCAGTTAGGTTTTTTTTGTGGAGGCTTCACTGCATAGGAACGATTGATTAAATCATTGACCGTTAGTTAACCAAATTAAGTCAACCTCCAGCCTTGTGTCAGGAGGTGGGCCTGAAAGTTCCAACCCTCTAATCACAAGGTTGGTTACCCTGGCAACCAGTCTCCATCCTGAAGGTACCCAGGAGCCTGCAGCCACCAGATGTCTCATTAACATACAGAATACACTTACCACTTCTGAGATTCCACGGGTTTGGGGGGAGCTGTGTGCAGAGACCAAACACACATTTCTTATGTGTCTCTGTGGTGGGAAGGAGGGAGGCATTTTTAAACTGCCTGTGTTTAAGTCATTCAAGAATTCACCAAGATTGGGTACCTAGTGTGTACAAGCTTTGACCCAAGCGGCAGAGCTATGGTGATGACCAAGACAAACCTGCCTCCAGAACATGATTCCACCTCAGCATTCGCCCCTCCTGCTGTCTTCTGTGCCAAGAGATGCAGTTGCTGGCACTGGCGCACACTCGCACTAGCAGTCCGAGGCAGGGTGACCCGCTACTGATGGAGAGAGTGTCCTGTGTCTCTCCGGCCAGGTGATGAAAAAATGTTGAGAGCCACAATTCAGTCTTAATCACCTTCTCCTTTGGAGTGGATTTACCTTTTATTCTTCCTCCCTCTGAACTCAGAGTGAATCTACAACGTGAACATATCTGCGTTTCTTCGGTTCTGGAAAATTCTGAAGACATTTTCTCTTTTATTGTTGCCTTTTCCTTATCCTCTCCTTCTGGAACTCTGGTTGGAAAATTTCATTCATCCTCAGTGTTTCTTTTTCTTCTTTTTTTTTGTTTTTTGCGCTACGCGGGCCTTTCACTGTCGTGGCCTCTCCCGTTGCGGAGCACAGGCTCCGGACGCGCAGGCCCAGCGGCCATGGCTCACGGGCCCGGCCGCTCCGCGGCACATGGGATCTTCCCGGACCGGGGCACGAACCCGCGTCCCCTGCATCGGCAGGCGGACTCTCAACCACTGCGCCACCAGGGAAGCCCCATCCTCAGTGTTTCTTAACTTGGCTTTCATAATTTTTCTTTCCTTCTCCATGTTCTGGATTTATTCATTCTGTCTTCTACCTTCCAGTCTTCAGCTCAATCCTAGCACTGATTTCTTTTTTACTATTGTATTTTTCAGGTGTCAGAATTCTACTTGATATTTTTTAGATTCGCCCCATCTTTTTTCTTCGTCTCCTATTCTTGCATTATAAATTTAGTCCCTTCTTTGGTAAATGTGAACATTTTAAATATACTTATTTTAAGATCCATGTCACCTAAACGTATGATAGCCAGTCCCCTGCGGTCCAGTCTGCTGACTTTCTTTCTTGTTAGCAGGGTTCCTCATGTGCTTTGTAATATTTCTCTCTCTGCTCATCTTTTGTAGATGCTGCCTTCATGTTCTGACAATGTTATATTAACTCTTTTCTGCCCAATTATATTTTCAGAGTTTGTTCCTTCAGCCTGGACATGTTTGCTTTCTTCATCCCTGTATTGTGGTTGTGCCTATAAAATCCAAATTAGTGTGGAGTTATATTCTGTCCTCTCAAGTGTAGAACTTTTACCATTTAAACCCAGAACACAACTGAGAGGAAAAATGGCGTCTTTTCTTCTTGGCTTTTTCCTCTATTAAAAAAAAACAAAAAAAAAAACAAAAAAACTATCCTCATATAAATATTTTTGAACAAAATTTTATAGAACATAACTGATTTATTACTTACATAATAAAAAATATCTATCCTTGTATAAATATTTTTGAACAAAATTTTTATAGAACATAACTGATGATTACTTGGAAATATATATGTCACTGCTTTATTTCTTTATGCTTTAGTTATATGCATATTTATTCAACTTTTAAAGTATAGCTATTTAAGAAGATTATATAATAAATTCAAACTAATATCATGCTCAATTTTGACACTAATTTTCTCTATGATTAAATATTTCTCATACCTGTCAGAAACTGATATCTGAAAATAAATCTCTTATTCTGATACCTGGAGATTGGTTAAAGTACTTCAGAAACAAACTGCTATCAAGAGCTTTCAAACACCTTCTATGAACTGATTTATAAAAGATAATCCATATGCCAATTGAAAATCATTTTTATTTCTTCTTTAAATCAGTCTCCTAAGGAATGATTTCTTAGGCAACTTATATTGAAGTAATTTGAATACAGAAAGAATGGCGCACGGATGGAAACCTAACAAGAGGCCAGTGTGTATCACAGGATGATCTTGATTGAGTTGCTTGACTTCTCCCTGCCTTTGCCATTCCATGTGTTGAGTGACAATTTTTTTTTTTTTTTTTTTTTTTTTTTTGTGGTACGCGGGCCTCTCCCTGTTGTGGCCTCTCCCGTTGCGGAGCACAGGCTCCGGACGCCCAGGCTCAGCGGCCATGGCTCACGGGCCCAGTCGCTCCGCGGCATGTGGGATCTTCCCGGACCGGGGCACGAACCCGTGTCCCCTGCAACGGCAGGCGGACTCTCAACCACTGCACCACCAGGGAAGCCCGAGTGACAATTATTAAAGCTCATAATTATGTGATCTTTTTCCCAATCTATGCTATATCCTAGGCCACAAGTTTTCAGGCTGACACCAGTGTTTTATTATAATTATCGATTATGTGTCATTCTTAGTTTAATAACTAGACAATGCTTTAAAGAGCAGGGAGCGTCTTATCATTGTGGAGTCATCTAAACCTTAGCAATACCTCCACTGTTTACAGTTGGTGAATTTAGAGTGTATGTGAGTTTTCAGTATCCATTAACAATTTGCTGGGTGTGGCTTTATAAAAGGCAGTTTGGCATGTTATCGTTAATTAATGAATAAAATCTATGTGGTTTTCTTTGATAATGGGAAATGGTATCTGTCATATATGTGGATGTTTTTTACTAATTTATATTTGATGCTTTAAAGCTGTAGGAGGTGCATATTCAATTTAGTCCTAATTATTTGGGTTTACGTCCTCCTTTCAAGGTTTTTCTGAAAAGTAATAACTTCTTTCCAGGGAAAATGCACATGTACACATACGTGAGCCCAGCCTTTTGCATGAATTTAAGGGGGCTTTGGTATCAATATAAATATACATGCATAATATACACACACATATATACATGCACATATGTAGGGAACATATTGATCTGGCATGATATTAACATGCTAATTTGGGATTATTATTGAAAAACCTGAGATTTTATATTTTGCTGATAATCTTTTTTAAAAAAATGATTTTATAGTTGCTCATTTTTTTAAAGTAACTTTAGGTGTATTTTTCTCAGAGGTCTGAAATGGGTTTACCCTATGCATCCCATAAACACGTTTTGTTTAGCCCACAGACAAATGGGGCGAACTCTAAATTTGGGACATTTCTCATTAAAATCAGGATTTTTGCTTTCTTTTAAAAAAAAGACCTGTAAACACTGGGTCCATCTTCCCCCCATCGACCAGAGCTGCGTAGAGGCTCCATTACGAAGATGGGACATGCCTGTCTCCTTTGCTGCAGTTCCCACACGTCTCTACTGCCTTCATGACTCCGATGGCTGAGCATCAATTGCCGTTTTCATTGTGCTCAAGCAGCTGTTTACTTACAGAAATTTTAGAAATGGTTTCCTGTTTTCATATTTTGCTATCGAAGTAGAAAAATGAAAGTCAAACCAAAAGGGCAAAGACTGCAAGAAAAACAGGAAAGTGCCTATTTCTTTTTTTTTTTTTAAATAAATTTATTTATTTAATTTATTTATTTTTGGCTGTGTTGGGTCTTCGTTGCTGTGCGCAGGCTTTCTCTACCTGCGGTAAGCAGGCTTCTCGTTGTGGTGGCTTCTCTTGCTGCGGAGCACGGGCTCTAGGCTCCCGGGCTTCAGTAGTTGTGGCACGTGGGCTTCAGTAGTTGTGGCACGCGGGCTCAGTAGTTGTGGCGCACAGGCTTAGTTGCTCCGTGGCATGTGGCATCTTCCCAGACCAGGGCTTGAACCCACATCCCCTGCATTGGCAGGAAGATTCTTAACCACTGCGCCATCAGGGGAGCCCCAAGTGCCTGTTACTTTAGGAAAGTAAAAAATACGTACTCAGTCTGCTTTATGTATTTGTGTTACGTGTCCAGCCCCTGCTTTAGATGGTCAGATGGTGATATCTGGTCTCAGCATGAAGAATGGTTGCACTTTTCATTAGCCATTTGTTTGGTGGTTTTATTTTATGAAGGATCCAAACTGTCTAGCAGAGCATAACAGGACTTTATAGCATAAATTGGAGTTCACTGGGGAACAAGTCTTCTTATTGTATTTTTCTACTTTTATTTCTTTATTTTATCAAATACTCTGAAAACATTTTTATATTTTTATACTGTAAATGCATATATCTTTATAAGCAGTCTCAGATCATTTTGCACAATTCACAATAATGAAATACAAGTAAAACATTTCAATATATCCATATATTAACCTATGTTACCTGCCTTCCTGTTCTCTGCAGCAGCTCTGCATACTCAGGGGTCTTGGTGACACTTGGCCATCACTGTAGGACAAGCCAGTGGCCAGCCGGCTTTTCAGTGGTCTTTGCTCTGACAGGTCCCTTTCTTCACAGAAGGCATCTTCACCATCCATCAGAGTTTAAGCATAGCTGCCAGCCTTCCAGCGTAGAGCCTGAGCCAGGTTGATTAGGGTCTGAGAAGGAGAAGAAGCTCATTCTGTCAGAAATGTAGATTTTTTTCCCCTTCATTCTCCCATTTATAAGCCTGTGGGCTAGTAGCATGTAGCACTTACTGTCTTTGAATTTATCTGGTTTATTTGTGTACTTATTACCTGGCTCCCCCAGGAGTCCCTTTTCTTTCACGTCTGTGGCACAGAGCCTAATGCAGCACCTAGCACATAGGAGGTCCTTAAAAACTACTTGTGGAACAGATGGTAAAGTGAATAAATTACAGTGCCCATTTTAATAAAACTCACTTAATTTAAAGGATGCTGTTTTGTCATTCCTTCTCGTCTTTTATGTTTTCTGTCCACCAGGTGCGGTACTGGAATAACGGAGAAGAGGAATCATCAAGCAAACTGAAAGTGGCAGGAAATGTGACATCGGCCAGACTCCGTGGCTTGAAGAGCAACTTGGAATATTACACGGCTGTCCGGGCTTTCAACAGCGCTGGTACCGGTCCCTTTAGTGCCACGGTTAATGCAACCACCAAGAAAACTCGTATGTATCTTCTGATTTTTTTAACGTCAAAAAAATACTTTGCATTTAAAAGGTAGCCTTCTTTATCATTTTAGGTGGACAACACAAGTCAGTAAGCCCAATGAATGATGTAAGCCCAGCTCCGATCCCTTGTAAACTCAGAGGCACACATACATGTCTTCCTGACACCCCTAAATCTTCAGTTAGAAACCCCATATGAAAATGAATGTGCACCTTTTGAAAAATTTTAGAGTGGGATGTTTAGTCAAGTCCATCCACTTTTCTTTTAAAATGTGATCAAGCTAACTGGTTTATTTCATGTATTTTTAGTTCTCCAAACCTTGAGGATTTTTGATAAGCATGAATAACTTAAAGTTCAGGCCAAAGAATTAAGAGTGATTTTTTTCTTCTTTTCTTTCCTCCTTATTCAAAAGAGAGCAATGTACAGTAAAAGGTTACCAGCAAAAGATGTTGCTTCACATGAATATATTGATATTTTAAAAAATCTGACCAGAGATGTCAGTCAGTGTTGCCTTCAAAGCTGAGTCTTTGTTAGCTGTGTGTATTCACAGGTACATTCACAAGCACCAATTATGAGCTATACATTAACCTGGCTTTAAATTAGGCTACAGAAAAATCAGTGATTTGCAGTTTTGTAGTCTTTCTCATATAGTTCCATGAAACTGATAGCACCAGTGTATATTTAGTTATTGTATTGTATTGCTACTTTCTCACGATGCAACCATTTGAATTACTCTTGTCATCATCATCGTAGCTAATAGCAATTGAGAACATTTTATGTTCACATGCTTTACATGTATTCCCACACCTGAACTTCATACCTACCACGTGAGGTAGGTGTCATTTTTACTTCTTTTTGAAAGATGAGGAATGTGGGCATGACAGGATTAACTTTAATTTTAAAATAATGGTGCAGTAAGACAGTTTGCTTCTTAATTTATTTTCAAAATTAATTAACCCAGTAAAAATGTTTTTTAACTGGCCCTATGTGGGAATGAGACAGTTATTTTGCTTGACTGCCTATTTCATTAATGCATTTCTATTTCCATATATAATTCCCAAACTTTCATGAGAACGTACGTTGGCTGGCTAAAATTGCTAAGAACAACAATAGTATAAAATCTAATTTTATTGCTAGTGTTATCTATGGGTAAGTTAAAATATATATAAAACACAATTCTACTATGGATTTTCATTAACCAGTGTTAATTTGATCAGGAAAGTTCATATTTTTACCTTTGTATTATCTATTGAAAAGAGAGTTTGGAGACAAAGTTTAGCAACCAAACATTTTAATCCCTTTAAGTAGCATATATTTACAAGCAACCAACTAATGTGGTAATTAATTATCCTTCACTAATTATTAGGAGAAGCCTGACGCCATCTCTTATAACACACGGTTGGGGTTAGACCAAGGACCGTGTAGGTTTGGCAATAAACTGAAAATATTCTGCGTTTAGAACTTCTCGCTAAATATGTTTGGTATTCCCAGTAGCGCTTCTGAATTAGTAAGATTTAAATATACATCATTATTATATGTTCAAAGCACAGCATCAATCACAAATTCTGATTGCACTGATGCATGCATACAAGTTTATCTGGCTCTTTCCTCTGACTTAATAATTGATGTGATTACTTGCTAAGAAATTATGATGGTGAAAGACTGTGTGACATCAGCATGGAATCAGTGAAGAGCTTAGTGAATTGGTTAGACAGAAGGAAGAGATTGATTATCAATCAATAGGAATTTCATGGTAATGTACAGTGAGTGAAATAGAATTATAAAAAAGCAAAACCCTTTAAAATTTAAAGATAGCATATAAATACCCAATCTAAAGTTGGAGTTTGCAGGTTACAGTAACGATGGTGATTATGATTTTAATGACTAACACTTACAGAGCAATTTCCAGTCTCTGTTCTAAGTATGTTTCATGTATTGATTCTTAATTCTCACAGCAACACCGTGACTTGGAAACTATTAGTAGTCTCAATTTAGAGACGATGCGGAAGCACATAGAGGTTATATAACTTTCCTGAGATCACAGAGTAAGTAGCAAGAGAGCCGTACAAATCCAGACATAGTCTTAACCAGTGTGCTAGCCTCTCTTTCAACCATATAATTAGAATGTTCATGTCATATATAACACCAGTATTTATTGGGATTTTACTCTGTGTTTAGGAAGCAGGTAAGGTGATCAAAGATAGACAGGACTTCTGTGCTCATGGACCTGGAGTCTCATGGGAATTCCAGTAATTGAACAAAATCCCCCCTGCAAGTGATACGTTCCTATCGCCCTGGAGTCTGCATGTGGGGCTGTAGGTGTTATTAAAGAAAGGTTTCCTACTTTGAGTGGGAAATTCATAGAGATAATTAAAATCCCTAATTATTCTAAGACTGTGTATAAAGACCATTGTTAAGTTTTAAATTTTACATTCATAATTTTTCTAATGTACCAAAATACAAGTAAGACAATCTTTTAAAACTATTTCTAATCTTGTTTTACTGGCAGCTCTTAATAATCATACTAACGTTTGACATGATGTTAGCTTCAAATCCTAGTTACGAATTTTAATAAGGCTCTTGTGATTATCACTATGAAGAGAATTATTGTCATGCTTCAGGCATAAAGAATGAAGATAAAATCTTTGAGTCTTTGCTTGCTGTCTGTCTTCCCCTCTGGACTGTAAACTTTATGGGGAAAGAGTCCCTCTGTGTCTGTTCACCCAGCCCCAGTGCCCAGCATGGCACTGGGAGCCACTCATTAAATGTTTGGTGGGTAGCTAGATGGATGCATGAAATCTAAAGAAGCAGGCCAGCCTGAAGTACTATTATTAATCCCATGTACTTCCTCTTGACTGAACACGGTGAATTCAGAACACTTACTGGAGTCCTTCACCATCTTACTTAAAATGTGTACGTTTCATGTACTTGTAATCATGGAATTCTGTACGGGAGGCTTTACAGCCATACAGATCTTGGGTGATATTTTTGATTAATGTAAATAATAACAAGGATTCTCAGGTTAAGTACTGCAGCTTCCATTAAACACTTAATTTTTGATATCCAAATACTTGTGTTTTTTTAAAGCATTTCTAAGTTAAACACTAATTAGCCTCTTTAAGTAATCAAAAATGGACTTTGGTTACTTGCAACCCAAAGAGAGCTAACTCTTAAGAACATCTTTTATCTAAAGGCACTGATGAGGAAAAATTGCAGATAGCATATAAATGACGAAATGGAACAGCTTCTAAAAGGAAACATACTGAGAAGTTTATGTTCGGAGATTGCAAGAAAGAATGTGGAGGGCAAATATTCTGCTTTGTATGACTGAAAAGTCAAGTGGTAATTGTGGCTTTCAGTGTGGATAAATTTAGCACTCAACATCCTCAACAATCACCTAACATCTCAAATTGATTATTTCTAAAACTAAGTTCTTTAAATCATCCGCCCCATTTAAAACCTGGCCCTTCTACAATATCAATATTCCCCATCTTGGTAAATTCAATCCCGTTATTGCAGTTGCTCAGCCACAAAAATTGGGGGGTCATCCTCAACTCTTCTGTTTCTCTTATACCCTGCACCTGTTCCAGAATCTGCCTTCTACAAGAATCTGCCACTTCTTAGGGCATTCACGGCAGTCGCCCTGGTACAAGTTGGTACAACCCTCACATGGATCAGGGCAGTGGCCCTTTCTCATTCAGCCCATCTGCCTTTGTCTCCCTTAGGCCAGAGTGGTAGTGATGATGTCGCTTCTCTGCTCAGAACCTTCCAGTCACTTCCCATCCCACTCCAGATAAACGCTAAATCCTTAAAATGCCCAACAAGGCCTTTACAGTCCATCCTGAAATCCTACTTAGACTCATTTCCTAGTATTTTCTACCCACTCCTTCCACCTTCCTGTCAGGGGCTCTGCATTTGCTGCTCCCTCTCCCCCGAAGGCTGTTCGTCCAGATGCCCAAGTGGGACTCTCCCCCGTGCTCACATGTAACCTCAGTGCCACCTGACCGCCATATGTGAAAGTACAGCCCCTCCTTTCCCGACACTCCCTGTCTCCTTTGCTGCTTTATTCTTGGGCTTCGCACTTAGAGCCACCACCCGTGCTATATATAGCATGTTCGTAATTATTTTATTGTTGTCTCACCAGCCTGCTTTGACTGAAGGTCAGACTCCTTCAGGGCAGAGGTTTTGCCTGTTTTCCTCATTACTCTGTCCCCAGAGCTCTGTCTTCAGTGTCTCAGTACTCACAATTGGTGCCCTGTAAGTATTCATTAAACAACTGAGACTCTCTTCATCTCTTGGCTCTGTTCCATGGTGGCATCATTCTCACCAGGTCCCCTCTTCAGAGTAACAGTATTGCCATTAAGCACCTCAAAGCCTATTCCTGTCAACTAAACATGCTGGGAAAAGGGCCAGCTCCTTCCACTCAGAGCCAAGGAGGGGTCTTGGCTCTTCTAGAGCCAGTTTTTGTGGCAAGTGGGTGGAAACCCTTGATGGGCCTGGCCTGCCATCACATGCCCAGATTCTCCCCTAAAACAAGAGAATCCTATTGCTTAATGCCTTCACCAGTGATTATACATGAGAAAATAGTGATATTAAATGGTGAAATCAGTTCTTCGCTTGAGTGTTTGTATTTCCGAATGGAATGTTCATCCGTGTAGGGTGAGCCAAAATTAATTGTCTGAATTTAAGGAAACCAATTAAGTGTGTCCTCAGGAAATGAAAAGGAAATGTGAATAAAACAAGCCCTGAAAGAATGTGAGTCAGTATATCAGAGGTTTTTGATAAAATGAATATTCCTGCCTCAAACACCTAATGTAGAAATTTTCAAGTTTTCAAAGGTACAATTTCATTATATAATCGTCCACTCTAAGTTAAGAGTCAGGATACATATCAGTGCAAGGTTTCCCAAATTTTAGATGGTGATCTGCCTTCTCTATTTTTACCATTTCTGTGGGCCTTCTCTGCTAATGTGTACCTAGTATTTTTTCTTAAAAACTAACTTACCATTTTTACTTATCTAAACCTAAAGAAAATGGAAACTAATTTCCTGATTATGAAAACCAGTATCATTGCCATAAGTAGATGTTAGCAAAGTAATAATTAAACAATTAACAATGCCAATAATAATAAATATAATGAAAAAATAAGCTGTTCTCCATTTTAAATATTAGCAACGTGGTCTTGCCTATTCAGACAACTGAACCTGCTTGCTCTTTGTTTGTGATGTTAGCACTGAAGGGATATGAAAGAACTAGTAGCCCCCAAATCCAGCTTTCTCTTGAAACTAATAGGAAGACTAAAAGGGAATTAATTCCTCCCTAGGTGATTAAATGTTATTTTTTGGCTTTTCTGTGTGTCACATACCACAGATATATGTCACCCACTCATGTTTGTGTATAATATGCTACAA
The DNA here is from genome assembly GCA_004363435.1 of Platanista minor. NCBI lineage: Eukaryota > Metazoa > Chordata > Mammalia > Artiodactyla > Platanistidae > Platanista > Platanista minor. The sequence continues at coordinate 62,196 of RJWK010000904.1, forward strand.
ATCACACATACAACATTCGCATACACTGTTTATTAATAATGCACATTCTTCAGATTTAGAAGGGTTTTCTTTTCCTGTCTGTGGACTTCAAGAAAGTGATCTCTGATTTTGTAAGCTCTGAAGCAAGATAGTAATGTAATATTGAATTTAATCAGAATCCAATTAGGAAGTTTCAGCTAGTATAGAAACAAATAGTTACTTTGGCCAAATGTATAAATCTTATGAACTTTAGTTTGTAGGAGCTTTGGTACTTTTTTGAAAATCTGTCCACCTTGCCCATGAATTCTCTAGAAGCTTGTAAACGTTCTGATTATAGGTTCCAAATTTTCATGTTGTTATTATCCGAAGGAGAGATTTTGGTAACGGGAATTCCCATTCATTTAAAATGAAGAAAGGCTTTCTTCTCTGACATTCTAGATTAGACACCAGGTAAAGTCTTCTCTGAGTTTTAGGTGAGTTAAGAAGCACGTGTTTTCGTCTTATTTTTTAAAAACTGAGTCAATCTCTTATGATAAATTAATTTATAATAACTTCAATGATGTCAAGACAAATATATCTCATTATTTGGGAAAAAGTGGCTTTTGGTGACTTGTTTTCTGCACAGTGTCAGATATTTAAGCCGTTTCATGACAAATGCTGCTGTTTAACTCAAGTGAAGTGCAAGTGGAAATTGTACCTTCAGGCTACCACTTATCATGTAAGTCAGCTCATTACCATCAGGTAGTCAAGAAATCTGTTGAGTTTTACATAATTAAGTCACAGCAAATATATTTTCTTAAAATTCCATATTTTGAAAGTCATTGCCAACTTCACTATCAGCACTGTGAAGATATCACTACTGAAAATTCTGGACAGTAATATTCTTTATTTTAACAACCTCTACTTTTTATATGTAAAGGAAGATGTATTCACTGCTGAAAATTAGGGGAAAATAGAAGAAAATAATCACCCATAATCCTATCCCTCAGAAAGAGCATTGTTAGTATTGTTGATCTTTCTTTCCAGACTTATTATATTCTATAAAATGTTTCTCTTAGACAGTGGAGGTTATGCCATATATTTAGTTACCTGGTATCAGAATTTTTCCCAGGTCATTAATAATTTTCCTAAATATGTTAGTGTATGTATAACATTCCATTGTGATAATGCACCACAATTTAGCCATTTTCCTATTGGTAGACATGTCTTATATTCCCAGCTTCATCCAGTCAACACCCTTGAAGTAATCACCTGTTTGCAGTCAAGTGGCTGTAGATTTAATAAAAATCTGTAGGGCTGTTGTTGAGGAGTCTGATAATCAAATACACGGAGGATGTCAGGATAGGTGCTAAAAGAATGATAATAATAATAAAAGCCTTCGACATACTATTATTGTCACATACCATTTGAAATTATTGAAATAATGTTACAGCCTGTCAATTAGTGTTGTGCTATAAATGTAGTGATATGCCACTTTTCTACTAGAATTAAATTAGTTTTTATCATTTTTTTCTATTTTAGTGTACTGTCAACACACTAGAAGTTGAGTTGACAGAGGAAAAATCTACAGGATATGAAAGTTGAGATATGATTTATAAAAAATTTCAAAATGTAGACCATATATCAAGTTAATTCTCATAAGCTGTGGAACTCAGCCAGCCTTCTGGGTTGGGCTTCCAGCGTCATAGAACGTGAACAGTGAAACTGGAAGTCCAAAAAGATACGTTGTCAACTCTCTCCTGCCCACTTCCACTTCAGTATGTGACTCAATGCCTTTACAAAAATTCATTGTGTTACGTTGAAGCTTAGGCTACTGTTTAATAGCTGTATTAGTCAGACTGGGCTAGTATGGGTAGAGTGTCCGAAACTCCCAAACCTAGAGGCTTTAAACTACAAGTGTTTCTTTGTCATTCATACTACATGTCCATCACAGGTGCGATTCAGATCTGATCGATTGCATCTTCACTTCAGGACCCTGGGTGAAGAAGCAGCCACTCTCCGGGCCATGCTGGTCTCATGGCAAAGAGAAAATGGTGAACCGTGCTCTTCAATTGCTTTTAAAGCTGTCATTTCACTTTTGCTTACATTCCACGGGCTGAAACAAGCCATATAACAAAACCTGATGTCTGTGAGATGCCAGTGAGAAGGGGAAGTATGTCTTCCTAAAGGCATGGGACCACAAGTCCCATGGCCAAGCTGAATGTTAATGAGAGTGAGGCAGGGAAGCATAATCTTTCCCTGGAGGATGAAGGACAGAAGACTTGCAAAGCCTAAATAATAATACACCCCAAATAATCTACCCCAAAGTTTTTTTTTTTTTTTTTTTGCGGTACGCGGGCCTCTCGCTGTTGTGGCCTCTCCCGTTGCGGAGCACAGGCTCCGGACGCGCAGGCCCAGCGGCCAAGGCTCACGGGCCCAGCCGCTCCGCGGCATGTGGGATCTTCCCGGACCGGGGCACGAACCCGCGTCCCCTGCATCGGCAGGCGGACTCTCAACCACGGCGCCACCAGGGAAGCCCAGTATTTTTAAACAATAATACAGTCAGTCCTACCAGCCAATAATAAGGATCATTTAAAAACGTTTCCAGAGGATCTAAGAATAAATCACAGGTCCTGAGAGATCCCTAGAGGTCCCCGAGTTGCTCTTTTCATCTGCCTTTACTGTCTGCGCCTTCCTCCTTCGTATTCCTTCCTTCAGCATCTCCAACCTCAAGCCTTTACAGAAATAACAAGGTAATTTATTCCATCCAGACAGATTACTTATATAAATATGTCAATAAAATATCCTCAAAGTATGTAAAAACTACCCCAAATGACTCTTTATTTAAAAAAGAGGAATAATAAAGTCAAGTGCCTTCAATGGCCAGGCAGGTTTAAATGAGCAGCGGTGGGCATGTGGGGCAGTCTCCTGTTGCTCCATCCCATGCTTTCTATCCATCAGTGTAGGACCAGTGTTCCTGATCATCTAGTTTTGCACAAGAAACCAGAAATCTGGAACTTAAATGAAAGATCCCAAGTTTTAAATGTTGGTAACTAAACAAAACTAAAATACAGTATTTGGGTTAGACACAAAGTATGTGCAAGCTGGATCTAGCTGAAGTTTCAGGTTGCAACCTCTGATGTGAAGCTTTACGGTTTTAAGCATTTCACTATCTTGTGTTTTTTAATCCAGCAACAGCTCTACCAGCTGTTTGCCTTCTTTTGCAGTTGAGACTCTGTGGCTTCTGCTAGGTTAAGGGACTAAAATCAATACGGGTGAGTTGTAAGTGGCCACATTGCTTCTAGTATATTAAGCCTTAAGTATATTAGGTAGATCTTGTCTGTGGTGGTACAAGCTTGCTGTTTGTTGGTGCACAAGGGTAAATCATTTTTATAGAGAGTTTGTGCAAGGAAAGAATTAATATTTGAAGTTGGACCTTAGTAAGATAGAAAAGAAGGGCATTTAAGGCTTAATACGAGGTAACTAAAGGCTGATAAGGATGGAAACCAAAAGTAGGGATGGAGATACTAAAGGGAAGTTTGGATCATACAGTAATCAAACTTTATTTTCTTCATAATTTGCCCAGTGTTTTGCAATCTCCAGCCACTGAATGATCCTTGCAAGATTTTAGCCACATACTCAACAACCTGGATTATTATTTCCCTAATGTATTTACTTTAATACTTAAATATATTTATTTTAAAAGGCTTTGTATCATCGCTATAAACAGAACACGACTAATACTCTCTCCTTACAAGAGAGTAGTTTTAATTTTCTTCCTATAAAAATGAAAGCGAAGCAGTTACTTAGAGAAAATTTACAACTACAATGAATAGCAAAAGTAAACATAATTGATTTGCCAAAAATGTGTACCTAGAAATAAGTTTTGCAATGAGCTAACCAGAGTGTTGATGACTGTTATTAATAGAGTGGTATTCTGTTCTTGATCACTTAGTTTAAGGTGAATTATTTACTGTAAATATATCCTTAGGTCAGAGTCAGTTTGAATTATGACTGTGTTTTTTGGGGTGTTTACCAGACATCTGTGTGCTACTGAAAGCATCTGAGTTATTTATGTTTATATAACGCCCTATTTTCTGTGTCATTATTTAGAACCTAATTTTAATCTATGTATTGTGTGTAAAGTAGATTACCACTGATGTACCAATATTGGCCTCATCCAAAAGAATTATGTCTATGAATCAAGACTTGCATATGATAGGTTTTTTTCCCCTAACATGAAAATATGTAAATATTTACAGTTAAAAATGTTATCCACCTAAACCCATCGTATTTGTACAAGTACTGGTCTCTGGGAACCACTAATGTGGTCCATGATTAGAAGTCAAAGAACATCTTTATCTCTGTGCGCACTGTACTCAGGAGAATCCCTGACACATGCGAAATGCTTTTTAAGTACGTAGTGACTGAAAGGGAATTCCGGATAGAAACATTGTTCCCCAAGGTGTGTGTCATTCACCCGGGCTGCCGAGCTAGAATTAGCCTGCCTTCTTATTACTACCACCCAGTGTGACCTCCATCATCATGACCTATTCACAAATTCCAGGTCTGTTCCATCCCTCCAAGTCTACTGCCATCACTTGCATATGGAGCTTTATTATCTTTTATACAAAGTGCTGCAGTGCACTCCCGACAGAGCTCCCACCAAGATTCTCCTTCTCCCTCTGTCCCCACAAAGACCTATGAAAGCACAGACCTGATGGCATCACAGATCGGATCCTTTTTCAGTGCCCTGCCAATTGCCTGCCCCCCAAAATTCCTTTTCTAGTTCCTTTGGCCTTCTAGACTCTTTAGCATATGGCTGCTACCTGTCTCTCCAACTGCCTTTGCAGTTCCTTCCCATCATCCCTACCTGTAACCCGTCAGAACTGAGCTCCCTATGGCACTATGCTAGTTCCTGCCTCTGTGCCTTGGCGTGTGTCATCCCTCTGCCTGGCATACCACCCCCCAACCTCTACATGTGAAACTCACGTTCATCTTTCAAAATCTACTCGAGATGTTGTCACCTCTTTATGCATTTTTCCCTTAACACTTCAAACATAAATATTTAGTAAATAAATCATTTAAGTATTGAATGAATACACTAGTTGTTTTGCTGTCTTTCTTATTCTGTTCTTTCTCTGTGTTTTGTTCTTTATCGTCTTAGCCTCAGTATGATCAGCCATATTCAAGCTCTCAAGCTGATGGTCAGTGTTAACGTCCCAGTTTTGTCTTTGTGAAATGTATGCGTTTATTGGGATGTGTCTTGGAGGACTTTCAAAACCATGGAGCTAGAAAATTCATTCTAAATTCTGATGTGCCACATTTGAGAACTGTGACCAGCCAAATGTTACCCCACTGACACCATGGTGAATTGCTACTGATACTTGTTCTGAATCTTTCCCCATTCAGCATTACTTTGTCATTGCGTGAGTCATTCCTTAGGGACCTGTAGGGAGCAGATCAAACTTATTTTTTGATAACACTAGAGAAGTGTTTTCTTAATCCTTGGGTTGTGTTTCTTGCATTAAAATAGTAGTCAGTTACATACAAAACCTAATTTGATATCTACCTTTAACAAGACATTAGTCTAGTGAATAAAAACTAGCATATGGGCCTATCGATGTCAGAGACCATATAGGACATTTTCTCTGCAAGGAACTTATGAGTTAGTAGGAAAATTGGATAATAAACATAAAGCCACAATTAAATGTAAAATGTACCTTTGCTGAAGATGATGAAGAAAGGGAACCTGGTATATGAAAAGAGGCCCCCTTGTACATTTAGTCTGAGAAGTCAGGAAAAGCAGTCCTAGGAAAGTGAAAATTGAGTATATTTTGAGATGAACATGTTTAATATTCATTTTTACGTCACTGACAAATCATTTGTCAATGGTTCAAGAGTTAAATAAAGTCACAGATAGTTACCACAACGTAATAGGGGAAGCATAGACTTTGGAATTAACCAGAACTGGTTTGAATCCACATGATACCTCTTACCAGCTGTGCATCTTAGCAAGTTCTTTGCTTTTAATTTTTAATTGTGTTAAAAATACACATGACATAAAATTTCCATCTTACCTATTTTTAAATGTACAGTTCCTTAGTGTTGGGCTTGGTTATTGTGCAGCCGATCTCCAGAACTCTTTTCACCTTACAAAACTGAAACTCTGTACCCATGAAACAGCGTCTCCCATTGTCCCCTCCCCCACCCCTGGCAACCACCATTCTGTGTTCTGTCTCTATGGATTGACTACTCCGGTTACCTTGTATATGTGGAATCCTACAGAATTTGTCTTTTTTGTGAATGGCTTATTTCACTCTGCATAATTTCCTCAAGGTTCATCCAGGTTGTTGCATGTGTCAGAATTTCCTTCCTATTTAAGGCTGAATAGTATTCCTTTGTATGGATATACCACATTTTGATTATTCACCTGTTGATGGACACTTGGGTTGATTCAACCTTTTGTCTGCTGTGAATGATGCTGCTATGAACATGAATGTACGATCTTCTTTTTAAACTTTCTGGGTCCAGGTTACCCGTGTAGCAAAACGGGCTTTATTATAATGCAGTGTCGTGAGGATTAAGTAAATTATATTATATAAAACCACACTCTACCTTGCCTAACATATTATAGGTTTTAATAGGCATTAGTTGCTAACAATAATAGGATTTTAAATTTGGAAGGAAAGTTTACCTGATCTAGGATTTTCCAGAAGATGTTATTCTTTTTTTTTTTTTTTTTTTTTTGGCGGTACGCGGGCCTCTCACTGTTGTGGCCTCTCCCGTTGCGGAGCACAGGCTCCGGACGCGCAGGCTCAGCGGCCATGACTCACGGGCCCAGTCGCTCCGCGGCATGTGGGATCTTCCCGGACCGGGGCACGAACCCGTGTCCCCTGCATCGGCAGGCGGACTCTCAACCACTGCGCCACCAGGGAAGCCCCAGAAGATGTTATTCTTACCAGTAGCGATAAAAAATGATTTTAGAATAGTCCACAAATATTTTTGAAAATTTAATAATGCTTCCTTTATTATATAGAGTACCATAGGAATGTAACTAGCATACCGAGGCTCATGACTGTGTGAATATTGGTGTTTAGGACAAGGCTAAAGTTGATGTTTAAGTCAAGTTCATTTTTTTAAAAATAGCACAAATGATGAAAACGGGATGTGACTCGACTGTCTGATGCTTGGAAACACCGATATAGAAAATAAGAGTAATCAGACCCAGAACAAAGCTTTCATTTTTCTCCCCTTTCCCATTTCCTGTTTTTTTTTTTTTTCTTTTTGTCCATTCAAAAAATATTCAATTCAGGCTGAACTGTCATCTGTCTTGGGACTCATACAAAATAAGCGCAAGTTTTAAACTTGCAGTTAATTTTTTTGGCAAGACTAGTGTTGGAATAAGTGACTCAACCAAAATCACTCAAGTTTTCTATAATCTACAAGCACACATCTCTTGGCAGGACACACCATGCTGAAGCATGTTATCTGAACGGCCTCAAATGGAACCTGCCCTTTTATGGTGCCGCCAGGCCACAGGAAATCACAGACTTTGCGAAACTGTTCTAACAATCGTGCATTCATAGCATTTGGATGGAGCCCCACAAAACACAGTCATTAGTATTTCAGCCCTAAGTAACTGCCATATATACGTTTTGTTATCTAAGCATTGCAGCTTAAGAGTGCTCTGAGCTGACCTAAATTCATGGTTAATACCAGATCACAAGTTTTAAAGGCAGTGTAGAATTGTGTTAAAGAGCAGACAGTAAGCCAGAAAATCTGCAGGGAATACAATCTTGTTCGGCATCATTAGTCACATGAATGTATCTGAGCCCTCTTCCCATCCGTAAGTCCAGCCGTCTCTCCCTGATGGCATGAGTCAGTGATGTTGAGAAATTTCTCAGCATAGCCAATCTTTTATATCATTTTCCCATGACAAATTCAATTAACCAAAGCACATTCTGTGGCTAAATCCACAAGTACAACACATTTCAACACTGTTTTGGGCAATTGTGATGCTGTTGCCAAATGGATAATATTATGTTTGTTGTTTTGTGATTGACAAGAAACTGAATTTTCAGTGTCCTATGTTGCTCTTGACAAATGCTATCAGACCGCCTTCCCGAGCATCTAGTGTTCATGAGAGGGAGCTCAATTATGAATCCAAGTTTTTAAACCTCAGAGAGTTTCATTAATTATCTAGTGGAGCTCTCATTAACGTTTCATTGTTTTGCCTTATTTTTCTCAAAAATTGATCTAAACTTGGAAAACGAAGGTAAAATATAGACTCTGCTGCAGTTTTTCATGTGTATAGCTATTACTAGCTATAAATAAATATAGCTATTTATAGGAATAAATCTAAGTAATCCTTATTTTTGATTGCCTCCCATTTTGCTCATCTCATCATACATGGCTGGCTTAAAAATCATCCACACTTCATTTCCTGCAACTTTTATCTGCTCAGTTGGCAATTTCTCTCAGCTTCTGTATGTGTCAAACAGGACACACTGTCTGCCTTTCCTAGCCCATCACAAGCATCCCTCTAGTGGTGGATAAAAGAATTTCTTTATCTCCACTATCAACAAGTTTTCCAGGAGACCGTGGCAACAAGTGAGAAATGCCCTAAAGTATATGATGAATGTGATAGAGCAAATTGTCTCACAATGTTATGGAAATGCCTTTGTAAAAGGAAATTTGGCTACTCTGTTATTTTCTCTGATTCTTCCTATACACCATGTGTTACCAAAGAGATTCTGCTCTCCTTTGGCTACCTCCTATGACTGTCATTTATCTGTTCTATGTAAAATATCACTCCATGCTCAAATCTATTTTAATTTCTCATTTTGCATTTCAAGCTCCCAGCCAGCCACCAGGAAATGTTGTTTGGAATGCTACAGACACGAAAGTGTTACTTAATTGGGAGCAAGTGAAAGCCATGGAGAATGAATCAGAAGTGACAGGATATAAAGTAAGTTGTATCATTTGCAATGCTTTCTTTTCCTACTTCTGGCAGTACTTTTCAAAGGAAGCTAGATTTGAACAGTTTTTCTAAATGTTGATGGTGTGATCTTTATAAACTACTTTTGACATACAGATGTCAAGCTGTTTATGAAAAGGGTATTTTTCCAAAACATCTGATTTCTTAAATATAAATTTAAGTGACATAATTCTGCTCACGTGGGAATTTTAGACCAAATGTTGGTAAGTTGTTCATTATGTTAGTTTCCTGTTTCCGATGCTTACCCATATACTACTTAAAGAACAACTAATAGCATTGGCTCTGATTCTTTGGTCTCCCGTTCAAGATCTATACAGTAGGACCTTGCCCCCATCTCTCCATCCTCACAAATAGCCAAGCAGCTGAACTTTTCATAGAAGAAGTTGTTTCTTCCCCACCTCCTTCATTTTGAGCACCTGATGATTCTACCATGTGCTGATCCCTAGTCTAAGGTGACAGAGCTATGAATGCAGCCTATATTTTAGTGGGTATGGAAAACAAGCAATATAAATGAAGTAACATCAGAGTAATAAGTTTATGAAAAAAATAAAAGGGGGCACTATAAAAACATCAATGTGTTTGTTCATGCATTTTAGGTTTTCTATAGGACTAGCAGTCAAAATAACGTGCAGGTGCTAAACACAAACAAAACTTCAGCTGAACTTTTGCTGCCCATTAAAGAGGACTACATTGTTGAAGTTAAGGCCACAACGGATGGCGGGGATGGGACCAGTAGCGAACAGATCAGGATTCCAAGAATAACCAGTAAGTTGGTCGAAGTCAACATCTCCTTAATTCCCGGCATCAGTTATGAGCCCTCAAGAGAGAGTCAATCAGTGCCTCCCTCTCCACTCTTTTTTTTCCTACCATTTCTTTCATCTGAATGCTGAGAAGGTCTTGGAATATGAGAGATGAGGGCAGGAGGAATTCCTCATGAGTGGTGCAAAATGATAAGAACAGAGTAACAGAAAAAAACATTGAGAAATATTTAGCAAATTTTATTAATTTAATTTTTTTCTCATTCTGAGCTATGCATGAATTTGCCTTTGGATTGCCATAAGACAGAATTCCTTAAGCATTTCTCAAGGGCAATGTTGAACCCACAAAGTGTTTTTAAGATCTTTAATATTCCAGTTGTTTGCCTCTGAGAAATTATAGATGAATCTTATCAGTTCTTTACCAAGTAGAAAATTTAGCATAACAATTAAGGTCAGAACCCACTTGGCCAAACCAAAAGACACTTTTTTAGAAAAAAACTTCTTAGTTTCTGATTTCAGTGGCGTTTTAATACTTGCTTTTCTTTTCAAAATCCAAATGAAGCCTATTGTATTATAGAAATTGTACTTTTAGAGTTCAGGGGAACAGACTTTTCATACGTATTTTACCAGGGACAGTGTTAGAAGAAATTTTATCTTTTAAATTTCAAGGGTGGAGTTTTGTGGCCTCAATTTAAGTACTGCAGAAGCCGTGCTATTCTGCGGTTCTTAGTAACCTAAATTACTTTGCTCCCTGTTTCTTTTCATTGAGGTTGGCCTAATCTATAATCTTGGGCATTCAAGATTAAAACCCTTATCTGTAATCTTGGAAGACAAAATGAGGGACATCATTAGCAAGTAAAGAGAAAGGGAGATGTGGAAACTTGGAGGAATTTTATCTCTTCATGAAATCATAAAGACTGCAATACTTAGATCAAAAAAAACAAGTAACTAAATGAAGAAAATGGGAAATATTTATCTCAGAACTGAGTTCTGCAACATAAAAATATGTAAAAACCATTTAGGACTACAGACATTTTTAAAACTGTATGTGCTTCAATAGAGCAAAACCAGGAATTAATTTAAGCTTTTATTATTATTATTATTTAGGTTTTTAATTAAGACCTGCTCTCTTGTTCCTAAGATAGCTCAAGGTTCAGAGGTAAAATTACAATATGGCCAAAGTGGAACTGTTAAAAGGAATAGGTTCTGTGCTTTTGCGGGAACAGACAGATTTTAGCATTTGAGGGATGCTGAGTCAAGAGTAGCCTTTCCCTCTGACATGTGCCTTCTTGTTGAGTTTGCATAGATTGGTGCAGACAAAGGCCAACTATAGGAAAATGGAGCTTTTATTGATTGCTTTTTTAAGATGATATTTTATATTATACGTAATAAGTTATCTAAAAATGTACAAAAGAGAAACAAACATATTTCCTAACCCTTCTCCAATGAAGCTTTCTTTAATTAAACCACTGAATTATCTCAAAATTGTCTGTAATGGAGTATAATTGTTTTCAAAATGATTAAGTTGTTTTCCCACTTTCAATTAAAGTTAAATAATACTAGATGAACAAAGCCCAGAATCATTTAAGAGAACTTAAGCATATAAGAGTGTTTATAGGTACTCTTGGCAAATAATATATGCTACATTGTTAAATAACATGAAGGCTAATGTTAACTTGTGGTAGTAAGTTAGTTACTTAAATTGGTACAGTCCTTATTAATGAGCTGTTTATCATCTTTGACAGACATGGATGCAAGAGGTTGTACATCAGCCATCTCCAATGCCCACCCTGTGTCAAGTTATATCTCTGCAGTACTGTTCTTTATTGTAAACACCCTGTGGTGATAGTCACTTTTTTTTTAAATTATTTATTGGAAAGTTCATTGGTTACAAAAAAAGTGCTTTCATGAAATGCAGTGATTATGCATGTTTTTTTCCAACTCTGTATTTTTAACTTTCTACATAGGTAAAATATGAATATAATAAAAAAAAAAACAACCCAGTAAATCCTTTTAGGGGAATCTGAAATGCCTTAATATTTACTTGATACACCAAAGGAATTTACATATTACATACATCCGATTTTTGATAGAGACATTCTTATGATTTTAAGCACTGCCTGTGGATAAAGACTCACATACTTCCATGTATACACACCCACATGCAGACACATACTTTTGTGGGTTTGATTTTGTTTTTTTTTTTAATGTAGAAAAACTCATTTACTCCAAATGCTTTGCTCCCATCCTAACAGCACTGTTTGGAAGACATAATTAGTGTTATTTGGAAATGCTCATTGGAAATACTCAAGGGTGAAAGATACATTTTAAAAATTACCCTGTTGGGCCGAGGGTGCATGTAATTCAAAAAAGTGTTGTTGGAGATGCTACAGTAGACTTTGGAAGAGTGCTGTTTCGTCTGGGTGTACTGCTGCGTGGTTGTGAGATTCTTTACAAATCACTGCTCTCTCTACTTCTCAAGCACTCACCCTTAAAATGTGGAGATAATAACACCCATCTTATCTGCCTCTCCCCCATGAATTACTCGCTAAAAGATAAAGAAGGAAATGTGAAAGTGCTTTGTTAGCCCTAATGCACTAGGCCTGTGCAAAATATTAGTATGAATTTATTTAATCATATTGAAGTCCTGAGGACCAGCCACATTTTTAAAGTTTGCACTCCATTCTAGGTAATGCTTTCTTTTTCCTTCCATGATATTATAAAACTGAAATGATCACATTTTATCCTCTCTCAAAAGGTTTAAAAAGTGAAATAAAGTAAAAAGGAATTGTTTCCTTTACACCTAAGAACAAGCTTTCAGGTTTTATTAAAACATGGTGGAGAAAATAAGGAACAACCTGAATCTTAATCCAAATATTAAACAAAATTTACGTGATCCTTCATTTCCAATCTCTGATTCCATCAAGGGACCCTCTCTCTTTTGGATGGCGGAGATGGTTTTTTAATGAAATCCAGCCATTTATGAGTGTGAGTCTGGCAGGCTTTTTAGTTCCTGAGCTAAATTTGTAATAGAACCATGGCCATGCCGCTGACTTTGATATGTATGACTCAGTCTCTCAATACATGGTGTTCAAAGGATTGTCAAAGACATGACTTCATAGCAGTATGTAAAAAATATATGAAAATCAGCAGACTGAGTGTTACACATTGCAAAATCAATTTTTTACCTCTTTCCCGTCCATTTCACCTTTTGCAGGAACTTGTTCCTTGCAAAGATATCTGAATTTGAAACCAACAGATATCAAAAGAGAATACATATTAGCAAAATTCTGATATTACCATAGAGTGTTACTTTACATTTAGAGATCACATTTAAGATAAAGTCATTATACACAAAGAAGAAAAATATTTATAAATTTTCTCTTCAAGGTCTGTATATACTGTATATATCTAGAAAAATCCTGAATGACGAGTAGATTTCATATGACCATTGTTATTTCAGGTCAAAAAGTGGAGAAACACTTTCTCCAATACCTGTATTTTATGCTACATGTAATGGAGTTGTACCTTTTTATTATTTGGTAATTCCTATAATATGTTCCTATACTTTTCATTTTCAAGGCAATTATTGTTTCATGGTGTTTCTAGAAATATATCTCCATGAGATACGTACTTTGTTTCATATTGAAAAGTATAAAATTCACCTTTAAATTCCTGTGTGTGTATCCTATGGTTATCTGTATGTATTATTTTTTATTATTCTAATAAAATTTATAAAAATCAAATGCCCATGCGTGATTAATTGTGGTATAGTCAAAAAGAACATTTTAAGGGGGAAATAAGTGGCCACCATAACAGTTATGCTGATGCTGTCATTTCTTGTATTCTTCAGCCTACTTTTAGTCTTTCCATCTTTTAATCTTTTTTTTTTTTTAATATCCTAATGACTGAGTAAAATCAGCAGTTTGAGACAATGCCCTCTCTATTAAAGGGATTTCAGCTCTGGGGAGACGGGAGGAAAGAGAAGCAGAAAATTCACTTTATAGAATTACGGTATCTAGTTTCTTCTGACTTCTTCTTAAGTTAATGTGGCTACTCCCACTTTTCTGGCAAATATGTTCTTAAGATTAATATCAACTTATCGACTCTTTCATTGACTTTCTCCTTGGTATCAGTGTTAGAGACTTGCTTCTAAACAATCCTTGCGGTATAATATATTCTAAATGTTTGAAAATGTATACTAGAAAAAGATTAGTTTTCAATTAGTAAAGAGTGTTAAAATTAATGTTGATGTAAGGAAAATTAGAGCTAAAATAATCATTTTCTTACATGAAAATTCAAAGATATATTTAGAAGTAGGAGAATTAAGTGAGAAAAGTATGTGTAGGGGTTGTACCACAGTCTGAAGGTGTGTGTGTGTGTGTGTGTGTTCCTGTTTGTGTGTGTGTGTTCGTGTGTGTGCAGGGGTATGTGTGTGTGTGTGCCTGTAAATTTAAGTCTAGTTGTCCTAGGTGCATTAGTGTACCCTAATAAAGGGCAAAGAGCTGGGGAATATGCAGAAACAGATTATACCACCAGAACCAGCCCTGATGTCCTCTCCCCCGAAGCCAGGGCTGTTTGACACGGCACAATCAGGTCAGCAGTGAGTCATACTGCCTTGATCTGAATTGCATCGTCACCAGTTAGTGGCCCTGTGATCTTGTACTAGTTCTATAACTTCGCTAAGCCTCCATTTCCCCGTCTGCAGAATGGGAATATGGTGGTATTATCCTCATAGAGTTTTCAGATCTTCAGTGGCTACCAAACTCCTCTGCACTGAAGTTTCCTCTTTTATGAAAATGGAGGTTATTGGTGCTATCCACTTAGAGGGCTGGGAGTTAGGAAACAAGATGATGTGTGAGTGCTTAGAACCATGCTCTTAGCATTCTTCTTCCCATCAGTAGGTAAAACTATATGACACTGGAAGACAGAAGACATCGTTCAAAGGTGGCTTTGTTGTATACGTTTAGAGCTCTCCTTTGATCTCATTCTACTGAGAAGAAAGGTACATGACTCCAGGAGTTCCTAGAAGAGAGGGTAAAGTGATGCTAGTATCAGATTAACTTTTCATAGTAACGTAATACTGATCCTATTAAACAACATACCTTCCCTCTCCATGTGCCAGGCTCTGAGTTAAGCACTGTACCTTTGCTAAAGTCATCTCTACAACAGTCTTCTTAGTTAGGTACTATTTTTTTTTTTTTTTTGCGGTACGCGGGCCTCTCACTGTCGTGGCCTCTCCTGTTGCGGAGCACAGGCTCCGGACGCGCAGGCTCAGCGACCATGGCTCACGGGCCCAGCCGCTCCGCGGCGTGTGGGATCTTCCCGGACCGGGGCACGAACTCATGTCCCCTGCATCGGCAGGCGGACTCTCAACCACTGCGCCACCAGGGAAGCCCCTTGGGTACTATTATCAAGCCCATTCTACAGATGAGGAAACTAAGGGTCAGGAAGATTAAGGACATTGTACTAGGTCATTCTAGCAAGGGCATAGTAAAACGGGAGTCTAACCAAGGTAATCTGGCTGTAACCCCTGAGTCTGAGGCATGAAGAGGTTTTTAATCCTTTTCAAAATCAGATCCATTAGATTTAGAGATTCTGAATAAGCATCTCTAATGTCAATTTGTAGTATAATTTGTTCTGCCCACTATTATTGATCATAATTCAAATTGGAGAACTGAACACCTCCGAAGACTTCTTTTGGCTATCATATATTTTGATATTCTCTAATTCTTACATGGAAGGGTATCGAAGCTAAAATTGACCAAGGGTAAGTATTCTTTAAAAATTATAAAAATATTTGTTTTTTAAAAATAACTTTTAGTTTTTATGTTTAATTTTCTCCACACATTTTTTTTTTAAATTGAAGCTGGTTTGTTGATTTTCTTTGTTGTTGTTGTTGTTTTTTTGATTTTCATTAATATTACCATTTGCAATGAAAACCTAACAGTATAATTCAATTAAATAAAGAAAAATGATCAGAATGTTACAAGTTCTTACTTTTCAATTAAAGTCACCCCTGTCGTTTCATGTTCTTATAACTCCATCTTTTTTTAAATTTAAAATTAATCTTAATTGGGTTCATTTTTTTCTGAAGTATTTTACCCTTTTTAAAAATGAAAATTGTGCTGATACTCATTATCATTTGGAATCACTTCAGTAAATATGGGAGGTAAAATCGCCACAGCAGCTATTATAAATTTAGCAATTAGTAAGTTGTACCATTCTTTTGAAAGAAAATATGTAAACAGAGAGGACTATGATTCATTTAAAAGGTTAGGTGTTTCTGCTGTTATTTTTATTTGAACACTGTGCCCTAATTTAACAAGTCTTGCTTTACATGTAGGTGATAATTACCTCTTGAACTTGCATGCAGAATAAATACCCTGATACAGAATTCAAGTTGTAAGAGAGGGTGCTTCTGTTATTTGTCAGCATTCATTTCTTCTTCTTTAGTCTTATTCTGCCTGCTGAAATTATCTTATAGCCTGATGATTCTACCTTGAGTCATTAATACTGTGGGGAAGAGAAAGAATTAGATCCTGCATAATTGGATGTTACCTGGGAAAACTCAGAAAAAAACAGAGGCAAATGATAAGAACAGCAAATTAGAATTATTTTACCATCAGACAGTAAAATGGGACAGACTAATATAAATGACAATGCTAATGTAGAATGTCTATCGAGACTGGCTAATGAGGAAGTGAAGGGCCCATCCAGTGCGATTGGTGTACTGGCCTTTCCAAAGCATCCAGATGAGAATGGCTGCCCTTACAAGACTAAATTTCAAGATCACACATAGAAATGCTCATTGGGATCATAAACTGTGGCACAGTAAGTACACTCATTGTGTGTAGCTCATATTTATCTGTTCAGTACCTAATTGTTGAGTGAAATCAGGGAATTAATCACCATTTTGTCTTAACCCTCACCTATTTTGCTTGCTTAATTTTTCCTCCTGTGTGACCCCTGAAGGTATTAAGATATGATGATTAGGAGACTAAGAGCTATTTTAAAATGTGTTTGAAATAATGATAAGCAGTAGATCACCTATGTTGGGAAAGTTGACCAAATTGGGATGAAACAGTATAGCATAGTGGTTAAGAGCATTTGTTGCCAGTCATAGATCTGTGTTGGAACCCTAGCCATGTCCCTAAATAACTGTGTGATCTTGGACAAGCAGGTTAATCTTTCTAAGACACAATGCTTATCTCTAAAAAGACACCAATGGAAGGAAGGACCTGCCTTGGAGGGTTGTCATGGTAAGAGGACATGATCTAACCATAGAAAGCTTTTTATCATAGTTTGGCTAATGGGTACTCAATCAGAAAGTCTAATAAGTTAATAATAATATATTATTGGGTTTTTTTGGTTTTGTTTTTACAAGGGAACATGATGGTTTTCCTTTTTATTTAATTAAAGAATGGTGGATAAACATAAATACAGCACAGTTACTTCAGATCATTCTTCATATTGTATACACACAGACCAATGAACGTAATCTGAAAGAAAGCTGCAGTTAGCAATTAAATGCATACAGCTTTTCCTTCCCTCACTCAAAAAAATTTAAAAACACACAAACTTAGGCTCTCATCAGCACACACTCTCCTGTGACAAACGATTCAGACATAAATAGTGGGTGCAAAGAATCTATATGCTAACGTATGTATAACCTTTGTTAATGAAAAACAGAAGCGGCCATAATGATTAAGATACATTCGGTTACTGATAACTAGCTGTACCCTAATGGGCATTATCAAAAGAGAAATGGTGCCGCAGAGAAAAGCTATATATACGTACACAATGAGAAGAGAAATCGTGCTGCAGAGAAAAGCTATATATACATACACAATGAGAAAATAAACTGCAAGATTAACGCGTGCATGTTTAATACTGGAAAAATCAAAGCCCTCCAAAATTTCTCCACGTTTGTTATAAAAGCCCTCTGCACACAACTAAAATTAAAACGATCTTAAAAGGATAATACTTGTAAAGTTTACTTAAGTCTTTTCAGCCACAGAAACTGCAATGCAAATAAATGTTCAGTCATTTTCAAAACAGAAACAAAAATCTATTCTCCTGATGACATGCATGATTAAAAGGTCTATGCAAGATACATTGCTCTACATTCCCAGTGACTAGGAGGAAAAAACCTCAAGTCAATTTTTAGTTTGCAGATGGTCAAAGGATTTTGTATTCCAGCAGGAGTTCAAATCTTCTGGATCTTTGCACCAACAACTACTGGATTTTCTTTTCTGATTTTCTCAGCAGCATCAGCTTTGTAATTGTAAGAGCAATTGTGTACATCTGAGTAACGGTGTACACCACAGTAAACATTTCCACACCAGCATTCAAACCCAGTAAGTCCCACTTTCTTCCTGCACGTGAAACAGCGATTCTTTTTTTTTGTTTTGGTTTTTCAAGAGACTTACTTTGCTCTTCACATGGCTGCTGTGCGGTTTCTGATCCTGAAGCTTGCAGGTCTTCTTTTGCAGGTATTGCTTTGTTCACAGATGGGCTGTCCACTTGGGAAGATGCTACAGATTCTGATAAGAGTGACTGATTTGATACAGGGCTTGGCTGCATAGATGAAGATGTAGAGTCTAACGCCAACTGAGCTTCTGGGACACTGCCATCTGTGCCCTGAACTGGTAAAGACTCAGACTACTGACAGAAGGTGCAGGTGGGCTTATTCTACCATTATTACTATTCTGTCTCTGAAGATGTTCTTTATAACATATTGAACACATGCCATTTGTACGAGGGTTTGCATAAAATCTGCAGCCAGTGGAACAAAGTATAGGCACTTGGCTGTGATTAGTTTCTTGAGCTATGTTCCTCTGTTGCGCACTCTGATAAAAGTATAGGGACTTTGGATTAGGGTTCCTACTGCACTGAGGATGCTTTGTAG
This sequence comes from Platanista minor, assembly GCA_004363435.1. Classification (NCBI taxonomy): domain Eukaryota; kingdom Metazoa; phylum Chordata; class Mammalia; order Artiodactyla; family Platanistidae; genus Platanista; species Platanista minor. The sequence continues at coordinate 80,824 of RJWK010000904.1, forward strand.
TTCTCTCTCTGTATAGCAGTCCCCACTTCCCTACGTCAGGTTGTCTTTCCTGCTGTTGCTTGGGCTGGCGGCGGCTCTCTCCGCCTGACGCGCTGCCCGCTGCCGCCGGTCGCCGCTGGTGAATGCGGACAGGTGAGGCCACCGAACTCCTGTTCGCTCGGGCCCGGCCGCCGCCTCCAGCCCCTCCGCCTGCTGTTTATTAAACTTTTCTGTTTGGTTGTTCGGCCTGTTCCCCTCTCCGCGGGGGAGAGCTCCGGGAACGGCCGGCTCCCGGCGCTGACCTGATTACTGGGTTTTAAATGCTCAATTATTCTTCAAGGGTTACTTGTAAAATACACAGGATGACAGTATTAAACCTCAAAGGGGAGTTCACTAATTCTTCCAGAGTTTCAGATACTGGTCTCGGGACAAGATGTCTCGTCTCCAGGAGGTTACATGCAAGTTATAAAGCAAAGGAAAGGACTACAGAGTAATTTGAGGATGAGAACGATATTGTAGAATATATGCTCAAGTAGTTGTGAGAACTAAGGTAATGTTAATAGAGCTTTTAGCAAAAGACTGGGCACGTGTCAGGCACTCAGCCTCTGCTGGTTGCAATCCTTATTGTCTCAAAACAAGATCCAAATGGCAGACAGCTCAAAATGTTGCCACAATCAAAGCCAGTAATACTATTCAGAGGATGTTATTCAGAAAGATGTTAAATCTCAGACTAAAAGCTTTACTGCTTCTGCCTTAATCAATAAGGCCTATTCATGACCTCATGCTTGTTCCTCATGAATTATGGTAATTAAGTTGAAAACAGGGTCCCTTGGCCTGGTAGAGCTCGTTTGGCTACAGAGAAGGTTCTAGATATTAGACTGAAGAACATGAGGGGCTGAGAGTTTTTAGAGAGGCTTGGGAGAGGGGAATGTGTTGAGGAAAAGGAAATCATGGGACTGTCATACAGAGTGAAGTAAGTCAGAAAGAGAAAAACAAATACCGTATGCTAACACATATATATGGAATCAAAAAAAGAAAAAAAAAAGGTTCTGAAGAACCCAGGGGCAGGACAGGAATAAAGACGCAGATGTAGAGAATGGACTTGAGGACACAGGGAGGGGGAAGGGTAAGCTGGGATGAAATGAGAGAGCGGCATGGACATATATATGCTACCAAACGTAAAATAGATGGCTAGTGGGAAGCAGCCGCATAGCACAGGGAGATCAGCTTGGTGCTTTGTGTCCACCTAGAGGGGTGGGATAGGGAGGGAGGGAGGGAGGGAGGGAGACGCAAGAGGGAGGGGATATGGGGATATATGTATATGCCTAGGTGATTATCTTTGTTATACAGCAGAAACTAACACAACACCGTAAAGCAATTATATTCCAGTAAAGAAGAAAAAAAAAAAAGAAAAAAGGAAATCATGGAAAGAGTGTCCAGAAGCCGCATTTTGAGAACAGTACTTAGTTTAGTGTTCTTACCTAGAGCGGGTTGGTTACCTTCATCTGCCAGGACCACTGCCCATGAGTGACAAATTCCTGCTGGCCCTGGAAGGGCCAAAGGAGATTTCTTTGCTACCATGTGAAAAAAAAAAGCTTTCTTACTTGAGAAATTAAGCATGTTTGTCTAAACTTGCAACACCTGACTAGGCCCTTTCTGTAGGAAAGAAAGCCATTCCCTCCTTGCGTTTTCCCGCTTCCGTAAGAGGAGACGCTAAGGAATGCAGAATGGGGTGGGGGCGGGGAAATTCTAGTTGCCTCCTGCCATAGCTCAGGAGATTCATTATGTAGTAATGAAAGGATCTCAAAGAGAGAGAAAGCGATAAATCTAGGCCAAGATTTCAGTTTAAAGGAAAGGCAAGGGGGAGAGTAAGCGCTAGGTATATTTTCCAGCGTAATGCTAATTGAAAACATTTCACTTATGTTCAGGGACATTCACCTTTCCCTGAAAGGTCGTTCAATACCGTCAAAGAGAGTTTTGTTTACAACGGCACGTACCCCTACTTCTAGCCAGAGACTTAATTTCTGTGGAGAGCTTTCTGCTGACAGCCTGTGTTGTTGAAAAGGCAGCTAGTGGCTACAGGTGTTGTGAAGGTAGCTGAGCCCCAGCTGCTCAGGAGAGAAGTGGGGACGGGGAATGCTCCTAGGCAACTGGAAGGGACTTGCAGCAGATGGTGGCTTGCCTGGGGTAAGCGCTTCCAGATCTAAGCAACAAGCTGGTGGAAGGAAATGATGCAAGCTGTGAGCTGAGCATCGAGGCTTGGTAGGTACACTTCAATTGTATTTTAGAAGGGGTGGTAGAGAAGAATTTGGGGAAAGATGGCGATGGTGTGCTTTGGAATCAGATAGCCTGTAATGCCTGCATCTGCCTGTCACTTGCTTGGGGCTTTTGAGCGAAGTGCCTGAGGGCCCTAAATCCCTTTCCTCACCCATAAAACGGAGGCGGGATATGCCTGCCTCTAGTGCGTGATAAATAAATGAAATAATACATACACAGAATGGGGTTATCGCTCTTCGTGAGGAAGGAAGCCTCCAGGCTCCGAACTTAGAACCAATTTCAACTTTTCTCCCATCTCAAATATTGCAGGAATGAGAAGGTTAGTGCTTATTTTTCTTAATACTTGAAATTTCATTCTGTTTATCATTTTCATCGACCCCATGTGTAGACCTGCTTATTGCTCAAGGTGAAAACTGACACAGAGAACGCCATATTGAAAGGAGACGCCCACTGTTTTTTTCTTGGGCTTAAAAGGGAGGTCAAAAAGGAAAAACCGGGCTTCCCTGGAGGCGCAGTGGTTGAGAGTCCGCCTGCCGATGCAGGGGACGCGGGTTCGTGCCCCGGTCTGGTCCGGTCCGGGAAGATCCCACATGCCGCGGAGCGGCTGGGCCCGTGAGTCATGGCCGCTGAACCAAACAAACAAACAAAAAGAAACACGCTTCTTTCCTTTACTGGTTCAGAACAATTTCCCCAAGTGGTCATATGTAAAGAATTTTAGGTTTCTGCGTCCTTAAGTGTTCGATTTCAATTATTTTCCTTGAAACTAAATGGTATTTTCAAGAGAAAAAAAATTGCATCAAAAATATTGTTTTCTCCCTCTTCTCAGCATATTCCCATCTGAGTGTTTTAGTTGTTTTAAAGCCTTTGTATACAGATAAAGGAAAAACTTGACTCAGATACCTTCACATTTTTATGAGTAAAACATGCATGAAATCCTGGAATACCTTCAGGGTCATTCTTATTTATGACATGTTTTTGAGAATTTGAGTAAGACTCTAACATGAAAACAGAGTTTAATCATGACGTTGTGATTTTTAAGGCGAAAAGTACCTTAATTAAACATATTGATCTGGATAATTTTTTTTCTTGGACAAATGTGAGATCGCTTGTCACTTAATAAAACAATAGTCACTTTTCCAACAGCAGAAAAATCCCAGGTAGGTTTTCAGCCACTAAACTTGAGATAGAAAACCTTTGAGTGCCTTTCTATCAACATCTACTACACATTCTTTTCTTGGCTCTTCCTTGAAAATCCTGTGTTTCCTAGGCTGAAGTAGACCCTGTGCACAGCTGTGTGTGATTTATAGATGATCTTGGTGCTTAGAAATACCAGCAAGTCCCACAATTTTCTGTATTAGGACATCAGAGGTTACTACCTAGATACTGCTGCCATGGCAGAGCATGGAGTATACATGGAAATAACTTATCCTGAGAATTATCTTTAAAGCTTAATAGAAGGAGGAGGAGTTTGTTTTCAGGTCTCCTTTCTGTATTAGAGGTTTTCAAACCAAAGTATCAGAATTGGGTTCCTGCCCAGCTGTCTTGAATCAAGAGTCTCTCAGGATAAGGCAAGGAATCCATGGATTTTTGTCTAATGAGCTGATTAAAATGAACCATCAGATTTGGTATCCAATGTTCTAAAGTACAAATGAGTAAAAAGTATCTGAGGCAAGACAAAAACATTTCTTAATAAGACGATGTGTAAAGTAAAATCAGACATCATGATTAAGATCTATGAAAGAATGAATCTGATTAAATAACAGCCTTTTGGCCTTAAGAATTTATAAACTGTGAGATTTACATCAAAATGCTTTCTTAGTAGCATAAGAAGGATATTTACTGTTGTCTGTGAAAGGAAAAAAATGTTAACAACAATTTAAATGTCCACAGAAGGAGAAAAATTAAATACGATATGATAAATAGATGCTGTGGATTAGCTTGCAGTACTTAAAAAGAAATCTGCAAGCAAAAAATATGCAAGACAGGTTGTTGCTTCATAAAGGAAACAGCGCCCCCTCCCGATCCCCAGTAAGCAGAGGGCAGGAGAGACCAAAGAAAAAGGCAGACCCTTCCAGATTGCTAGGTGGCAGGTTTAATAAACAAGAGAGCTTACTTAGAAGAAGACTTGTCTTGTGTGGCTGCAAGACGAGTAGATCTCCATACTCACCAGCCAAAGGTGAAATGTTTATATAGAGCCCCTAACTGGGTTTAGTAACATACCCAGTCCTATTTCAAGGCTGTTTCCTTGGTGCAGTTTCTAGGAGCAAGGAACGAAGCTGAACACACATCCCAAGACAGTGGAGGTGGGATGGGAAGCCTCCAATGGCCTGGGTCCAGTCTGTAGTTCAACTGGCAGTCAAGTCTTCTTGATTACCTCCTCCCACACAGGTTTTTGGGTGTTACAGGCAAATATAAGATGGAAAAATGAATGGTTCTAATTATGTGAAAATTTAAATGATATTTTTCATGGAGATACATTCATGTATAAAACCATAGGTCTGGAAGAGAAAGCACTAAATCAGTAATAGTGGTTACTTACGGAATGAAGTGGCAGTATTGAGATTAGGAGTTGTGGTCAAAGATTTATTTAGCCTTATCCATGCTATTTCTGTTAAAATATTGATCTTAATTAAAATAGTATTTTGCATACTTTATAATTTGCTTAGGTATATATAAAAAACAAAGTGGTGTAACTCTGTTGTAAAGTTACGGCAAACAAACAAGCCTCATGGGATATAACTATAAAGCATCTTATTTTTGTCTTATCACCTTGTTTTATGTTTTTTTCCAGTTTTATTGAGATATAATTGTTGTATAGTACTGTGTAAGTTTCAGGTGTACAGCATAACGATTTGACTTACATATATCATGAAATGATGACTGCATGTTTCGTTAACATTCAGTATCTCATATAGATACAAAACAAATAAAAAATATTTTTTTCTTACAGCGAGAACTCAGGATTTTCTCTCTTAACAACATTCATACACAACGTATGGCATTGTTAACCGTTGCCATCATGTTGTATATTCCAACTCAGGAAGGCAGGCTGGACAACTTGTCCTTCAGATAGTTCTGTGTGGGAGATATGTTACGGAACTAAACTTGGGTCCATCTGCCCTCATGTGGTAAAGCTAATCTACTAACACAGGGTTGTGGTGGAGGAAAGTGCAGCGTTTATTACAGGCGCCATGCAAGGAGTCCAGGCAGCTCATGCTCTAAAAACCCAAAAGCCACAGCAGATTTCAGGGAAGCATTTTTAAAGGCAAAGTGAGGGAGGGAAGTCACAGGGTATGTGGTCAGCTCTGCACAAGTCTCTGATTGGTTGATGGTGAGGTAACAAGGGTGGTGTCACAGGGGTTAACATTATCAATCCTCAGGCTCCAGCCACTCTGGGGGCTATGTGCTCATGGTCATCAAGCAGTTAAATTCTTCCATTTGGTGGGGGCATTGGCATCTGTAAAACAACTCAGGGACTGTGCATCAGATACAGTTATCTGTGTACTTCAGGGAGGAACTAACGATTCTGTGGTTGACATATGGCTGATTTACTATTTAAATTCTTACCAGTTCTCCTGGCCCAACGGCTGTTTTTGTCACTACATGTTCACATCCTTTCAATCATTAATTATTATTTTTTTAATTTTAGCATCTTTATTGGAGTATAAATGCTTTACAGTGATGTGTTAGTTTCTGCTTTATAACAAAGTGAATCAGCTATGCATATACATATATCCCCATATCTCCTCCCTCTTGCATCTCCCTCCCACACTCCCTATCCCACCCCTCTAGGTGGTCACAGAGCACCGAGCTGATCTCCCTGTGCTATGAGGCTGCTTCCCACTAGCTATTTTACATTTGGTAGTGTATATATGTCCATGCCACTCTCTTCGTCCCAGCTTACCCTTCCCCCTCCCCATGTCCTCAAGTCCATTCTCTACATCTGCGTCTTTATTCCTGTCCTGCCCCTAGGTGGTTCTTCAGAACCTTTTTTTTTTAGATTCCATATATATGTCTTAGCATACGGTATTTGTTTTTCTCTTTCTAACTTACTTCGCTCTGTATGACAGGTCCATCCAACTCACTACAAATAACTCAATCTCGTTTCTTTTTATGGCTGAGTAATATTCCATTATATATATTGCCACATCTTCTTTATCCAGTCATCCAATGATGGACACTTAGGTTGTTTCCATCTCCTGGCTATTGTAAATAGAGCTGCAGTGAACATTGTGGTACATGACTCTTTTTGAATTATGGTTTTCTCAGGGTATTTGCCCAGTAGTGGGATTGCTGGGTTGTATGGTAGTTCTGTTTTTAGTTTTTTAAGGAAACTCCATACTGTTCTCCATAGTGGCTGTATCAATTTACATTCCCACCAACAGTGCAAGAGTGTTCCCTTTTCTCCACACCCTCTCCAGCGTTTATTGTTTGTAGGTTTTTTGATGATGGCCATTCTGACCTGTGTGAGGCAATACCTCATTGTACTTTTGATTTGCACTTCTCTAACGATTAGTGATGTTGAGCATCCTTTCATGTGTTTGTTGGCGATCTGTATATCTTCTTTGGAGAAATGTCTATTTAGGTCTTTTGCCCATTTTTGGACTGGGTTGTTTGTTTTGTTGATATTGAGCTGCATGAGCTGCTTGTAAATTTTGGAGATTAATCCTTTGTCAGTTGCTTCATTTGCAAATATTTTCTTCCATTCTGAGGGTTGTCTTTTGGTCTTGTTTATGGTTTCCTTTGCTGTGCAAAAGCTTGTAAGTTTCATTAACTCCCATTTGTTTATTTTTGTTTTTATTTCCATTTCTCTAGGAGGTGGGTCAAAAAGGATCTTGCTGTGATTTATGTCATAGAGTGTTCTGCCTGTGTTTTCCTCTAAGAGTTTTATAGTGTTTGGCCTTACATTTAGGTCTTCAATCCATTTTGAGCTTATTTTTGTGTATGGTGTTAGGGAGTGTTCTAATATCACTCTCTTAAATGTATCTGTCCAGTTTTCCCAGCGCCACTTACTGAAGAGGCTGTCTTTTCTCCATTGTATATTCTTGCCTCCTTTATCAAAAATAAGGTGACCATATGTGCGTGGGTTTATCTCTGGGCTTTCTATCCTGTTGTATTGATCTATATTTCTGTTTTTGTGCCGGTACCATACTATCTTGATTACTGTAGATTTGTAGTATAGTCTGAAGTCTGGGAGCCTGATTCCTCTAGCTCCATTTTTCTTTCTCAAGATTGCTTTTCAGTCATTAATTCTTCAGCCATGCTTTTGTGACTCAGGGGGCCTGGGAGACTACAGCTTTTCTACAAATAAGAGGCAATCAGAGGACATAGGGGGAGGGCTCTGTCCTGGGAAAGCACCATAGGGTCCTACTCAGTCACACACGTATCAATCCAGTGTGTCCTCAAAATACAGATGACACACAAAGTGGTCTCCTTGAAGCCTCTCAAACTGAGATAAAGAGGAAGAAATCGTTCTCTTCCCAATTCAGGGAAATGAGTGTTTGTGATAATAAGACCCAAAAGCCTCATCAAAAATCTTTTAATAACTTTGTATGGAGTGTCTTCTATATAAATATTGCATTCTTATGTATATCTGATACATATTGTAAGTATTCTGTACTTCAGTCAAATAAGTAATTAATTAAAAAAAATATTTCTCTATTTCCTCACCCATAAACTTCGTATGCTTTTTTAACATGAGTCAGGGGTTTGACTCATAAAATGTGTTTTTCCCCATGCTGGGTTTTTTAAATTATTAGTTTAATTTTTTTTTTTATTGAAGTACAGTTTGCAAGTCTCATTTGGAGGTTGAGCTCCACACTCAGAAATGTGGACTCTGGTGTCCTCAGGCCTCATCTCAGGTTTATGTTTCAGATTCAGTTACCATAACGTTTTCTTCTCAGTGGTGGCCTGAGCGTGTTTGCTCTTATGGGCCCATAGGCATGGCAGTGGGTGAAATAACGCTAATCCATGCAAGAGTCTTAAGGGAGAAAATATCAGTACTTTGTTCTCCCCAGTCCTTAGATCCAGCAAGTTGGACTTCAGATGTCGGTTTTCTTCGGTGATTCACATAGACAAATGCTTGAGGATATAAGTGGAAAGTTTACCTTTTCTAATCTTAAATCATTCTTGGAGCCAAATAAAACAGGACAAGGATGGGCTCAGAATTTGAATAATACAGTAAAGCACAGGACTAATTTGCATATGTATGTGAAGGAAGGGGGCTACAAATGGAGGAGTTCCTTAGGGAGAGATTGGGTGATTAATCAGAAGTGGCCAAAGGAGTTTCTGAAATGCTTGTTTGGGAGGAGGCCCTGAAATCAAATTAAGGTTACTAGCTAGAGTCTGAGGGAAAGCTGTATTTTGCAAAATCTTGGTGTTGTATATATATCTTTCTGTGTCATTT